>OZ030392.1:44537720-44835220 GCA_964023965.1 Melinopterus prodromus
TCAATAATATAAATTCTCATGCAGCTAAACTATTAATTTTATATATTGTATGATAAAGTCATGTGCCTGGCGACATCAGATTTTTTTACTTTATCATACGCAGTATGCTAAGTATTGTAATCATGCCGAAAAAAAAATTCAGGTTTTAGCGGAAATAGGTCCCCTGAACATTTTTGACCAAGGTACAAAAAAATGTCTGTGTGTGTGTGTGTGTGTGTGTGTGTGTGTGTGTGTGTGTGTGTGTGTGTGTGTGTGTGTGTGTGTGTGTGTGTGTGTGTGTGTGTGTGTGTGTGTGTGTGTGTGTGTGTGTGTGTGTGTGTGTGTGTGTGTTGTGTGTGTGTGTGTGTGTGTGTGTGTGTGTGTGTGTGTGTGTGTGTGTGTGTGTGTGTGTGTGTGTGTGTGTGTGTGTGTGTGTGTGTGTGTGTGTGTGTGTGTGTGTGTGTGTGTGTGTGTGTGTGTGTGTGTGTGTGTGTGTGTGTGTGTGTGTGTGTGTGTGTGTGTGTGTGTGTGTGTGTGTGTGTGTGTGTGTGTGTGTGTGTGTGTGTGTGTGTGTGTGTGTGTGTGTGTGTGTGTGTGTGTGTGTGTGTGTGTGTGTGTGTGTGTGTGTGTGTGTGTGTGTGTGTGTGTGTGTGTGTGTGTGTGTGTGTGTGTGTGTGTGTGTGTGTGTGTGTGTGTGTGTGTGTGTGTGTGTGTGTGTTGTGTGTGTGTGTGTGTGTGTGTGTGTGTGTGTGTGTGTGTGTGTGTGTGTGTGTGTGTGTGTGTGTGTGTGTGTGTGTGTGTGTGTGTGTGTGTGTGTGTGTGTGTGTGTGTGTGTGTGTGTGTGTGTGTGTGTGTGTGTGTGTGTGTGTGTGTGTGTGTGTGTGTGTGTGTGTGTGTGTGTGTGTGTGTGTGTGTGTGTGTGTGTGTGTGTGTGTGTGTGTGTGTGTGTGTGTGTGTGTGTGTGTGTGTGTGTGTGTGTGTGTGTGTGTGTGTGTGTGTGTGTGTGTGTGTGTGTGTGTGTGTGTGTGTGTGTGTGTGTGTGTGTGTGTGTGTGTGTGTGTGTGTGTGTGTGTGTGTGTGTGTGTGTGTGTGTGTGTGTGTGTGTGTGTGTGTGTGTGTGTGTGTGTGTGTGTGTGTGTGTGTGTGTGTGTGTGTGTGTGTGTGTGTGTGTGTGTGTGTGTGTGTGTGTGTGTGTGTGTGTGTGTGTGTGTGTGTGTGTGTGTGTGTGTGTGTGTGTGTGTGTGTGTGTGTGTGTGTGTGTGTGTGTGTGTGTGTGTGTGTGTGTGTGTGTGTGTGTGTGTGTGTGTGTGTGTGTGTGTGTGTGTGTGTGTGTGTGTGTGTGTGTGTGTGTGTGTGTGTGTGTGTGTGTGTGTGTGTGTGTGTGTGTGTGTGTGTGTGTGTGTGTGTGTGTGTGTGTGTGTGTGTGTGTGTGTGTGTGTGTGTGTGTGTGTGTGTGTGTGTGTGTGTGTGTGTGTGTGTGTGTGTGTGTGTGTGTGTGTGTGTGTGTGTGTGTGTGTGTGTGTGTGTGTGTGTGTGTGTGTGTGTGTGTGTGTGTGTGTGTGTGTGTGTGTGTGTGTGTGTGTGTGTGTGTGTGTGTGTGTGTGTGTGTGTGTGTGTGTGTGTGTGTGTGTGTGTGTGTGTGTGTGTGTGTGTGTGTGTGTGTGTGTGTGTGTGTGTGTGTGTGTGTGTGTGTGTGTGTGTGTGTGTGTGTGTGTGTGTGTGTGTGTGTGTGTGTGTGTGTGTGTGTGTGTGTGTGTGTGTGTGTGTGTGTGTGTGTGTGTGTGTGTGTGTGTGTGTGTGTGTGTGTGTGTGTGTGTGTGTGTGTGTGTGTGTGTGTGTGTGTGTGTGTGTGTGTGTGTGTGTGTGTGTGTGTGTGTGTGTGTGTGTGTGTGTGTGTGTGTGTGTGTGTGTGTGTGTGTGTGTGTGTGTGTGTGTGTGTGTGTGTGTGTGTGTGTGTGTGTGTGTGTGTGTGTGTGTGTGTGTGTGTGTGTGTGTGTGTGTGTGTGTGTGTGTGTGTGTGTGTGTGTGTGTGTGTGTGTGTGTGTGTGTGTGTGTGTGTGTGTGTGTGTGTGTGTGTGTGTGTGTGTGTGTGTGTGTGTGTGTGTGTGTGTGTGTGTGTGTGTGTGTGTGTGTGTGTGTGTGTGTGTGTGTGTGTGTGTGTGTGTGTGTGTGTGTGTGTGTGTGTGTGTGTGTGTGTGTGTGTGTGTGTGTGTGTGTGTGTGTGTGTGTGTGTGTGTGTGTGTGTGTGTGTGTGTGTGTGTGTGTGTGTGTGTGTGTGTGTGTGTGTGTGTGTGTGTGTGTGTGTGTGTGTGTGTGTGTGTGTGTGTGTGTGTGTGTGTGTGTGTGTGTGTGTGTGTGTGTGTGTGTGTGTGTGTGTGTGTGTGTGTGTGTGTGTGTGTGTGTGTGTGTGTGTGTGTGTGTGTGTGTGTGTGTGTGTGTGTGTGTGTGTGTGTGTGTGTGTGTGTGTGTGTGTGTGTGTGTGTGTGTGTGTGTGTGTGTGTGTGTGTGTGTGTGTGTGTGTGTGTGTGTGTGTGTGTGTGTGTGTGTGTGTGTGTGTGTGTGTGTGTGTGTGTGTGTGTGTGTGTGTGTGTGTGTGTGTGTGTGTAAATGATTTTTGTGGCGACAATTCCGGAGAAACTAGTAAAGGTATCGGGACGAAAGTTCATATTTAGAAGTTTCATGACCTAACTTAGAGCTGAAAAGGTTTTGGTTCAAAAGGGTCCAAAGGAACTGGTAGTTTATTCTAAGCCTTTTTCAAGGATTTTGCAAATAAGCCGCCATTTCTGTAATTTCGTCAAAATAGTTAAATAATAAATAAAAGTAGAGGAAATTTTGAATAATTTATGCCTATGACATTTTTTGGTAAAATTAATAGTTTAGCTGCAAGAGCAAATTCTGTTTGATCGATATCGGTCGCATCTGCATTGATATGAAACTAAGTACATATAGTGTAAGCAAATTAGCTCGAAAAACAAGGAATAGAAGAAAAAATTTATAAAGTTTTGAAATTTTGGTTATGAACTCTCAGTAAGGACCCAAATACAGATCCGAAGAGGTCCCACCTCTCCGGTGGGAGCTTCATCCCCTTTTGCTCAAAAAACTACCCCCAATCGTAACGTCGCGGTCTTTTTCGGCGCTTTGCTCGTAAACCGCAATTTTTAGGAAAAAATGTTACAGGACTTTTTATATTTTCCATTAAATTCCCTATAAAAATGTCCCTTACTGTTTTTGCGTATCTCCCACCAAACGCTCCTAAATGACCTTGGAATATAGGCATAGTTTTCAGCGCGAAGTGAAAAATGAGCCCAGCGCCGTTCCTTCGGTGATTATGTTTAAAAATGTTAGTCTAAGCAAAAAAATGTATAGAATCAAAATTAAAGAGCAGTTTTTTCTCTACAAGGTGCATATAAAGTAAGATCCTTATGATCAAGTGTTAGTGTTCATATGATGATTTTATTATATTTATGCATTCTGTACTTTGAGCCCGTTTCCACACCACCTTTGAGGTAGAGCTCTGGGCGCGCTTTTTTACGTGGTTTCACCGGAAGGCTTATTCCACTAATAAAATATATCTATTTATTAATTTTCCTCTGCAAAGTCGCTCTCCTCGATCGAATTGAAACAACTTTGTCCATGACAACTAGAGCACGTTGTGGAGCAGCGCAAATCAACTTTTACACAGGTACATCGCTTTCCACATCCTTTTTTACAGCCGCAGGATATATGCTGAAGAATTGAAGTTGGAGCTGGCGCTTCAGTCATAACCACTGGCATTAGAATGTTTTTACTTTTTCTCCAGCCCCATTCAGTTGTCGTTAAAGTTTTTCCTCGCCACGTCTGAATTTGATGAAATTCCGATATGAATGTTGTGCTAATGCAGGAGATGTGGGTGGTAGTCTAGGCAAAATTACTGCGTGACTGGATTGGCCAACTAACTTATTAAATGAAATGAACCGGTAATGATTCTAAGTTGTCTCTTTTCGGGGTGCCTTGTATTTAGGCAAATGTAAATTTCTCACCAGCTCTTGCTATGTCATGTTTCGCCGATGAAGGATTATTGAATATGCCAACCATTTTTTGTAAATCCTTTCTTGATTTTGTTATGTTTATAGTCTGCGATTTTCCTTTCCCAAAAAAAGCAGACGTTGTGTCGCAGCCACTAAATGCATGGGTAAATAAAATGAGTGTGCTGTCACACTCGATTTCATCAGAGGTTGTAGAACCGCTATGGAACGTTACCGCTCTAGTGCGGCAAATTACAAAATACAAATTTCAAATGAAATAAGATCACCAATTTGATTGTTTGTTGATAAGAAATATCAACCCGTCTTTATTTCTAATTCTAAAAACGATAAATTGAGGAGAAAAGTATAGCGATGACTGTAGTTTTATTTTAGTATGTTGGTACGGATGTGACATCTACAGTGCCATGAACAAATATAAATCTGTCAGAATTTGAATTAGCTTTTTAAACTTGACGTTTCGTCAAAGTGGTACCAACCTAACATTTCCTATACAGAAATATAACCATTTTTTATTTATTTTATTTTAAATACATGTTTCTCAAAAAGCAACACAATAAACGTTGATGTCTCTCCTGCCAAAAATTAGATAGCGCGACGCGCTCACGTGCTACGGCGACGCTCCGCCTTCGGTGACGCGCCGCGTCACCGCTCGTCGCGCTATTCCGTACTTTCGGTACTTGTGACATAAATAACTATTATTCTAATGACGTAGTGTAGGTAGTGTCAAATGCTGATGCTTTGACAATACCTACGATTTATCTCAATAAAATCGATTTTCAAGCAGCTAAACTATTAATTTTATATATTGTATGATAAAGTCATGTGCCTGGCCACATCAGATTTTTTTTTGTGCTGTCACTCGAAAACAGCTGATTTTATCAGAGGTTGGAGTACCGATCTGGAACGTTGCCGCTCTAGTGCGTCAAAGTGCAAAATACAAATTTCAAATAAAATGAGATCACCAATTTGATTATTTGTTGATAAGAAATATCAACCTGTCTTTATATCTAATTCTAAAAACGATCAATTGAGAAAATTGTAAATAAAGTATAGCGATGAGTGTAGTTTTATTTTAGTATGGTGTCAGAATTTGAAGTAGCTTTATAAACTTGACGTTTCGTCAAAGTGGTACCAAATTAACATTTCCTATACAGAAATATAAAAAAAATGCCGATGCTTTGACAATACCTACGATTTATCTCAATAACATAGATTCTCATGCAGGTAAACTATTAATTTTATATATTGTATGATAAAGTTATGTGCCTGGCCACATCAGATTTTTTTCAATACCTTCAAAATTAACAAAATATTAATAACACAGTATTTTAAATGGCTCTAACTTTTTATGGAATATCAACTTGTTATCAAGTTGTTGTTAATTTAATTATTTGTAAAATGTACTTTTTGTATTCTTCGTTTTCGCATTGTTTGATTTGTTTTCTTTTTCCAATACTTGAAGGAACTATAAAGAACAAATAAGTTTATACCTATAAACCAGCAAAAAAGCAGTAAATGAAGAATTAACTGTAACATCGCTGGTTATTGGATGCCAGCGTTATTTGTTGTATAGTTTTTACAGAATTTACATATTCCACATACATTTTCCTGTAAAATTACAACAGTACATACCACCGTTATTTTACATTATCGATGACTATAAATGCAAGAAAAGAAAAATAAATATTTTACCAATGAAATTTGGTACCAGCAGTGGTACGCGCACCACCGATAGAGAACTTCTGTGATACAAAATAAATAAAATTAACAACCGTGTTATGGGTTGTTTATTATTTTTTGTCTCATCCTGTATACATACATATTATACATGTATAAATTATATAGAAAATGCAATCATTAAAGCATCTAGAAAAAATGCTATAGTTTGAATCCGATTGTTATGAAAATCTGAACCGCTATATCACTTATAACCTCTCTTACCTAGGGGAAAATAACTGGAGCAAGATGATTGTCAACGTCACAAAATAAAACGATTTCATCCAATTGGGGACAAAAGCGGTTCGGCGCGGTTGAGGCGTCCCTAGCGATTCGCTGATAATGTGATTTCTTTAGCATAGAAAGCGATCAAGTGGTTCGGTATCATGTCGTTATGAATGACGAAAGTGACAGAGGCAATTTAAATATGCACTCATCGAACTCGATCGAACTCAACCCGCAAACGACTTTTTTTAGCCACGGCCGGTATTTTTATAGAGATTTATCCAAGCGCTTGTAATTTCCTAATATTTTTCATAAAATAATCAGTATGAGTCATAATGGTAATATTTAGACCATTTTAGTTTTTACCAAAAATAATAAGCATAAATATTTTTATGATTGTATTCGTCTCGAAAAAATCGCTTTTTAAAAAATATTTAAAATATTCCAGAGCAGAAAAAAATCCGCACATAATATTTTTATAAAATTTGATGTTATAAAGATTTAATAATCTTTGATTGGTTTTAATGGTTCTTTCAAGACATTGTAAATAAAAAATGCAGTCAGCCAGTGCCGTAGCTACCGGGGAGCAGTGGGGAGCAAACTGCGGTAGGCGCACGAGTTACAGGGGTCGCAAAATTGGAACGACAATAAAATACAATTGGCCATATTTTGTAAATAAAACTCTAAGGACCTTAATGCTTTGTGCACTTACCTTAATGATAATTTTGATTTATAGATTGGTACAGTGTATTTATACATATAACTTCATATACTCGTACATTTACAAACTGTAATACGTCTTCCCTACTCTCGCGAGGCATAGCGAGAGACCGCGAATTGGGAGACTGTGTCTATTTTACAATATAGATGAATTTAAACACATACACATACCAATAGGGTGAGTAAAAGTGATATTTCTTGGCCGTAAATTCACGTAAATTATATCCTCCAGAGGCAGTACTTTGTTAATTTCTCGTTAATTTTTTTTCCATTCTGCATGTTGACATCAGTTGCACACCATAATACAGCCATTGTTATAATGTAATAAGATATTAAATAAGTAGTCGTTATTCGTTATTTATGTACCAATAGTGCAGGCAAATTAACTAATTAGAAGCCAACACCGGTATTAATTGTAGACAGGACCTTATCAATGGAAATAATAAAGGGGCTCATAGGGAAAGGAAAAAAATTAAATGCAGGTCATGGGGTGGTATAGTGTTTATTTGGGAGGGTTGAAAGCGGGTGCACCATATCTTATTGCGTTTTCCAGCGAAACTTGAGGTTTTATCCAAAAATGTCCTATACTAATTTTATAGATCATGAAAAAGTCTACCACATTCATATGGGTCACTTTTTACTCTGACCTCAAAATATCCTATAAAAATGCAAATGCTAATGTCAAAACGAATTTTCTGTTTTTTATTTTTCATTATCGTAACAATAATTCAACTTTAATCAAATTTTTTGACAAGCATACATGTTTTTGTTATACAAAAAACAAGTTTTTGAAATATTTAGTTTTTCAAAATCAGTTGATATATAAAAAAAATCGGTGATAAATCATCGTACAGAGTTCTTCTGGCACCTATTTTTGTTGTTTTTGCATGTACTTATTGATACAGTTATAAAAATAGAGGGATTCCTCTTTAACAATATGCCCAAAACTCAAAAACGACTTTTGCTACAGTGAATTTTTCAGTAATTGTTGATTATTTGTAGACGATACTGTTTTTAATAAATTAACGTGTTTGCTTTCATGTAGCATACATAATTTAACTGATTGAAAAAGCACCACGTTCCTTCTCCCTTGACCACACACCCCTCCTCTCCTCCTGGACCCCGCACCCCTCCCCATCTATTCGATTCCACACCCCTCCCACACGACCCCCACTCTCCCTCCCCCCATACAACAAAATACAATAAATCCCAACCTCTCTGGCACTCGGCGTTGCCGTATCTCTTATGCGAGACTATTAATTGATTAAAAATTTATTCCAGTAATTTGTCAACACTGACTGCTGTTTGAGGCACCTTGGGGCAGCTACATTTAAAATATGTCATAAATAATAGCATAAAATACGCGGCCCAGGTTGAATGAAAGCAAAATGTTGCAAAAGATTTTTTAATACACCGTTATTTAATCACCTAAACGTGAAATTGAAACTATATATGTGTAAAAGCATACGATACATACCTCCAGGATGACTTTCCATTTTGAGTAATGTTAATCGAACTATTATTAACTATTGAACTATTGATTACTATATCACGTTATAGGCGGCTAATTTTCGGACTCCGCAATACGTTGCTTGCTCTGGAAACGAAGACCAACTTCGTTCTTTCCTACTAACGCGATGGAATCAAATAAACGTTCTGGAAATTAAGTTGGGGCAATCCCCGAACACAACTAGGCAATTTACGGTACAAAATAAAAATGGTAATTTTTCGGGGTTTTGACCACGTTTTTGCGATTCCGCCCCACCGTGTGTCGGTAGCAAACGTGCATCGGTGACAACATTTGGATGGGAAAGATCATGTGTATAAAAAGCTATACCTTCATTTGGGATAATACAATACCTTGTACCTTGATCACCTAACGTATTAAACCTTTCAGAATCGAATGCTCTTTTACTTGTTTTGTACCGAAGTATCTGTCAGAAATATATGATTCTAATAGTGGGCTACTCATTGTACAGTATGTCCCCGGATCGAGTTACAAAGAGGAAACAAATTATTAGTAATTTTTCAAACGTATTTCAGCATAAATAAGGCGTTGCATATGTTCAATGCCCTAAATGGTAGAGATTCTATGGTGTTCATTAATCTTAGTTTTAATAGTTCTGCATCATATTGTAATGATTCACTGTAAGCAATTAGTTTCTATCGTCCCCACAAATGAAAAACCGTAATTGTCGTAATAGGCTCATGGCAATAAACGTCACTGGCATAAGATGTGACTTACATGGTGACCACTAAATATTTCATGAGTAAAATTTGGTTTCTATGGTTACATATCAGAATTTGAACTTAATTTACCTTCTATAGTTAGAGTATACATTTCGCGCGATTTAGAAATTTGAACATGCCCGACACATTATTCAAATGGAGATATGTTCCAGTATACCAGTATGGAAATCTAATATACTAACATAAGAATCCTCATAATCCTCTTAATTTACCGACTGTAATACTGTATCTCTTTATATAAATTATAGATCCCCATGAAGCACGTTGAAAGGCAGGCACCTTGTATTACTCATATGTACAATGTACAGTACTATATTATATTGACCGTTTTGATACTCCAAAGCGGGACGCTGCGATCCGTGGGAGCGAAACAACTTCTTAAAAGAAAATGAATTCATTATTTGAATTAAATTTTATCGTCAACATTGCAAACTAACTAAATTCCTTTGTGATTAGTGTTATAAGAAAATAAAGATACAAATTATACTTTCATCACTCCGTTCTAATTTTCTCTTATGCAAGGGTGGAGTACGATTGATATACTTTGTTTGGTCGTCTGAGTAATTGTTTAACACATTTCAAGAAGTTTAACGCGCGATCTCAAAGGGAGCTACTGTGTACTACAAAATGTTGCAAAACTTGCAGTGTTTTGCACCCGATTATAATAAAATTTTATTTTATTTCGACTGTCTGCCATTAGAACACTATTCGATGTTAGATATGACTGGTATTTTATTTAATGATAACTAATAATAAGTTTAAACTAAACATTTAAATTAAATTAAATTTATGTTAAATTAACACAATTAATAGTTTTGGTTAGCCTGCCCTCAGCGTCGGTGATTGGCCTAAGCTGCGGAAATAGACCGACGTAAAATAGCCAAGTAAAAAATAGTTTTGTTTAATTTTAAGCCATTGTTTTCAGAAACAATAAGGTCCATGATTGTTTTTATTTGAATACTGATGAACTCAAAATCCTATAACATTTTTTTGAAATTTTATTTTGTACATCAGTTTGTCAAACTTATTCTGGATGAAGATTATTGAGAATTAATATTCGAAATTAAAATGTCACATATGGAAATTGCCCAAAGTAGTGTTATTCTGTTTTGAAATGTCTGGAGTATGCCAGACCTTAAAAAAAAGTGTAAAGTAAATGCCTATTTAATATTTATCAAAATCAATTTGGTCTATTAAAACATGTACATTTTTAGAAACATTTAAAAATCGTTGCTAATATGTAAATAATTATTTTGTGTGGAAATACGGCATTGATATGACTAGGAAATCCATTCAATTGTTTAAATTTATACAGCAGCTATTCTAATATAAACTATTTACCTACCATATTAATACATGTAGCCTCAAAAATATTTTACTTTTTATACATTATACATTATTAGAAATTAATTAAAAATTACTCAGGCAGTTCGGCTCCTTCATACGGCACAGCATGATGTTATGTTAACCAAATTATTGTATGGATTTTGGTGGGTTGTGTCGTAGACATTCTGGACATCACAGTAAAATTTTCAAAAATAGAACAAAGTTCGGGGCGTTTCATTTATGGAGTAGACAAATTCGTCAGTATTTCTAAAATCAATTAGCATTTCCCAATTTAACATTGTTTTGCAATAAGCACTTTCGAAAGTGGATTGTTGTGTTCGATCATTCACAAATTATTCCATCTCTATTAATAGGAATAGGAAATGTGTGAAATAATATCACAGGGCAACCGTACGGTACTTCTACAACAGCCGGTTAATCTGAAAAAAGTTGTAAGTATAGCCCGAACGTAGACAACAACAGATTGTCTCGACATAATAAAAATAACAGTTCAGAGTCAATCGATTTAAAATCGTTATTCGGTCCAAAAACGAGAACAATTCGTATCTAGATTAGAAATAAAATCGATACTACTGTAACTGAAATCAAGTTCTGATACGTTTACGTACTTCGCTCCACACGACTGGGGCAACAAAGAGCTAAACTGCACGGGTTCTTTGTCGTCTTCGTACAGTTATTGCACTAGGAGCAGCAATGTAACCTGACGACAGCGCTTAGTACAGTTTCTGTAAATGGCGGTATAATGCCTGGATCTCATTTTGGTCTGGAAACAATTCCCGACGAATTACTTACTGTAAAGGCTACAGAACAGACGAAATAGGTGACCGCAATCAATTTTGAGGGACCAAAGGGACACACGTTCACAGTGTTAGTAGGAGACTGGCAATCAACAAGTAAATTATATGCGTTACGGTTTTGCCAAACAAAAGACAATTAGAACTTTTAACGAACAGTGACCAAATAAAAATGGAAAATGTGATATCACGCAAAATGTGAAATTTTGAAATAATTAAATACCAAGAAGCAGTGAAAAAGTGCCAAAGTACCTGTAAATTTGTAAATTTTTTTGATATGTAAGTTCAAATGTTTATTATATTCTATTTATTATATCATTATCCCAAATTTATAGTAGTTAATATAACTATAAGTAATACAATCTTTGACAGTCGACAACAACACCTTAATCGTTGATTGTATATAAATATAAATAGTTAGGCATAGGTTTTGAGATTCTGAACATTACAGCAAAATTTTCAAAAAGTAGAACGTTGTTCGGGACGTTTTATTTATGGAGCTGGCAAATCCGTTCAGTATTTTGAAAATCAATTTGCATGTCCCAATTACATTGCTTTGCAACAAGCATTTACTAAAGTGGATTCTTGTTTCGATTATTCACAAATTATTCCATTTCTATTAATACGTATAGGAAATCTGTGAAATAATATTACTGAGCAACGTATGTTACCTCTACAACAGACCGTTACTCTGAAAAAACAGTAATTACAGCAAGTAAGTAGCTACACAACAACAGATTGTCTGGCCATAATAAACATAACAGTTTAGACGAAATTCAACCGAATTAAAATCGTTATTCGGTCCAAAAGCGAGAACAATTCCTATCTAGATTAGAAATAAAGTCGATACTACGGTAAATTAAATCAAGTTCATATACACTTCGCTCCACAGGACTGGTGCAATACAGAGCTAAACTAGTGAAGTAAAAGTAAACTAATCTTTATTCAAAGAAAATAAATATACATATTTGTTATCCAACAGAAGGTATATACTGATAATAATACTAGTAATTACAACAATAATGATGGCAATGATAATAATCAGGAACAAAGAAATGAGTAATAAGCCACTTAATTGAAAGCTCAATTGAACATGGCATTCGAAAAAAATACAAATTATCGAGCGCAATTGCAATGGCGGAAACATCAGGAATAAAGAAAATTAAATATATACATATTTATATAACTAGTACAACTCGCACTGGCAAAATGAAAGCAAAATAACATTGGTCATTTAGTGTTTAGTTGAACTATCGAAGAAAGGAGAAGTACAAACTCAAGAACGAACAGAAATTAAAGGGTTGTTACACTAGGTGATCAACCAGACTCGGGGATTGAGCAAAACAGCGGACCTGCAATTTGACCAAACGCCAAGACAGCAAATGAAACTGCAGGTTACTGGCACAAACACCCTGCGCATATAAGTACTCCATAAACTTATTGGTAAGCTTTGGCGCCACCTCTCAAAGAAGCATCTCTTTGCTGTAGCCTTGGTTGCCCTATAAAGGACACACCTGAACCCATTCCTAGTAAATTGATTGTGGGATGCAATGCTAATCAATTCAGGGTTTTTGTACGTTAAATGTAAATTAGACACAAAGTAGAGATGCTTCAGTGGCAAAACACCCGACTCGCGGAATAGTACTGCCCTCCAAAGGTAAAGTGCCGTATGTACAAAAAAATTAAAAATTGAGCTATTGTTGTTTTTGTACTCTAAAAGGTATATTTTCTCATATTGAGTATAAGAATGTACCAAAAGGGCCTTAAATTAAAAATTTCAAAACACGTTTTGCCGTGTGTGCACATTTTGTGATATAATACTACGGTAAAACGTGGCATCGGGCACGTACACGTACATACGGCGTTTTACCATTGTATTTGCACATGCCTCGTTTTAGCCTAGTAATATAGAATGAATTTTGTACTTGCCGCGCGCGCCGAGCCATCTTGTTATTTTTGACAGTTCTCATTTTGTTTTGTTTATTCTTTATTAACAATCAGTGTTGCTCGGGTTAACATACGACAATGTTGTCTCAAAACACGGAACCCGCGAATTTACAAGAAACTAGTAACGTAATACTTCCAGTGCCGTTAGAATTCCAAGGTAAGTCATATTTATTATTGTTTTTAAATTTAATTTCGAAAGTTGAGCAATTTAAATAAAATTGGTAGTGATTCTAATTCTGGCTTAATGCCACCGATTTTATTACAGATTCACCACCAGATTTCATTATTTTGGAAAACCTCGCAGATATTGAAATTTTTACCGAAGATGGAATACTCTGTCAACCGTTTGTAACAGAGAATATTATAGGATCCAATCCAGGTACAATTTTGATAATACATAGGTACAGAAGTACATATAAGATGTAAATAATGTAAGAAATAATCAACATAACTTCATTAACAAAATTTGCAACAAAATTGTTGAAACAAATGTTCTTAGCGTAATTTTGCTTCAAGTTTTGTTTTTGTTGTCCTTATAACTTTTTAAAACCTTTTATGCTTCTGAAATTTAGTATTTAGCAAAATAAAAATATATACAATTGAAAATAGTAAAGTATTGACTCTGTAGAGCAGAGATTTCGTAAATGGAAAGTGAATAGGCTTTTTAAATAGATAAATAGGTTTGTTTGAAAAATAGATATATATATATATAAATATTTACCTTGTTACATATATATATATATATATATATATATAAATATTTACCTTGTTACATATATATATATATATATATATATATACATATGGTTGCTACGGTATGGGCTCCAACGCGTATGACAGAGTGTACGTTGTCACCTCATATATAACGTTGATGGCTCCAAAATCGGAGGTGACAACGTATCGCCTTGTTTTCAACGGAAATGTGGTCTAGGTGGCTCAGGGAGCTCAAATCCAAAATTTGCGTCGGAGCCGATAACGTCCATTGTATATGTACGGACAAGTCATGTTAGTTCAAGCGTAGATCACGAGCGCTAGTGTCGCCCATGCTAGATACGGCCGCTACGAAGTCACCTCCGCATATATGACTGCGTGTTTTGTATCGTACAACGTACGCTGTGACATCCGAAAAACGCTGGCAACGTTGCGGAGGTGGTAGCGCAAGAAACATATTATATATGAGTATTTTCGTATTTATTTCTGGTCTTGGATGCACTTGAGTTGTGCATGGTATGCGAGATACAAAGGGTTTTGGTTCAAATCCAGGCCGTGGCTGAATTTTTTTTTTATTTTTACGCACACTGCAAATATTATTTGAAATAAAACTAAATAAATTATTTGCGGTGCTATTACATCAATAAATTCTATAAATTCCACATACCTTTTCTTGTGTTCACCACAAATCCTATTGAATCAAGTACTTAAGTAGAAATATTAAAACGGTGATGCGGGCATTTTTAGTTAATACGACTACATAGTTCACACAGTTTTTTTTTTAATTTCAGACATGAAAAGACAGACCGACATGAAAATGTTTACTCTTTGCAGTTGTATTATACAAAAATGTGTAGCAGTAGTCAAAGTTTCTCCGGGTGCCTGGGTTTTTAGCTTATTTATTGTATTTTATAATCTCCAATAAATACCCTATTGTCACAATAAACTTTAGTGGTATGTAGATATCAATGTAGATATCAATTAAGGTAACAAGCTACAGTCGGGGAAAGATGTATGTTCGACTCCCATTTTTCTTGGGGCGAAATACTTCAAAACTTACACAAAGAATTGTGAATATACATATACAGGGGGTCTCAACAGTGCGATCTTGGAAGATTGTGCCTCTGTTAATGAAGATATTTTAAAACTGATTTCACTGCAATATACACAAAGTCGAGGCGCACATTTTGAAACTATTAGCTTGTATACAGGCTGCTCCATAACACAGTACCAAACTAAACTTATGTTTTGTTAAATGGAACAACCTATATTTCGGCAGAATTTTTAATTCCTCGCGTTCTATTAGCGTGATTACCTGCCATATCCAAATTGTGTGCAGGTTGGTCATAATCTGCAACAACATATAGCAAACAGTTTTTCCTAAGAAAGGTAATTTTTTTAAATGGAACGTCCTGTATCGAATTATTTTTTGAATTTTATGCATCGTTCTGCACAAAAAAGTACTACCACACACCAGTGCTAAAATAAACAATTGCATTGTTATCGTATACACAGACAGACGGACAGACCGATCGATAATGTTGCGTCAAACATCAGAGTTGGGCACCACTCAACTAACCCGAGATGAGTAACACTCATGATTAATGAAATCACTCGTCACTCAGTCATTACTCGTCAATCATAAATGTAAGAATCACTTATCACTCATTAATCGTAGAAACAAGTGTTTCAATTTTGACAGCCGGTAGCGACTGCTTAATATTGTTTTAAAAATATTAAAAAGAAAATACAATTTAATAAATTTTATTAGCAAAGTAAACCCACATTATGGTAAATGTAATATGTGTATACTTTGTTTTAATTTATCCAACTTTATCTTATCATAAATATGCATTTTTATAGAGAATAAATTCTTACCTTAATAAACGTTTGACATTTTTCTTTTGACTAAAATAAATTGAACTCATGTGCTAAATGAAACTAAATGCATTAATAATAACTGTTTTGAACTATATCCGATTCTATAGTGATCTACTTATTAAGGGTACAATCTGGTGTACCGTTTTCAAAAATGAATTATCATTTTATTGCATATATTGATTGCACAACATTTAAAGAATACACTGTAAAACTGTCCGAAAATAATTCGAAATATTATAGTATAATAATTCGAACGATTCCACAGCTAAAAGTCGAGCGGCTCGTCGAAGCCGATTATATCACGCTTATCGGAAACTTTTTTAACCATCTCGCATACGTACATCTTTCAATATTTTTCACAAATTATTTTCTATAGTGCACTCTTTTCTCCTCTTTAAAATGACGTACCATTGGTTAATAGTTAATTTTTCGAATTTCATTGTTACATAATTTTACAGTGTATTCTTTAAATGGTGTGCATTCTAAATGCGCGATCAAAGTTCATTAATTTTTGAAAATGTTACCACCAATGTACCATTAAATGTGATTTGGAATGTACGTTGAACGTGTACGACGTGTACGTATCTAACGTGCCATAAAATTCTTGATATAATTAAAAAGAAAACTGAAGAAAGCATTTTATACTGTGATTAGGTGGATTATTCAACTGCGAAATCATATATGCCTCTTTCTTTACACTTCAAAATTTGTAAATCAAAGAAGTGTTTTGTTTATATTTATATAATTGTTTATTTATTTTATTTTTAATTTTCTTTTTGATTTAAAGACTTAGATTTTGTGGGATTGTATGATAAATTGTATCCGCGCCTCCGTTTTACTTTCATCAGTGTGTAAGTATATCGAGTTTCTATTATGTTTTAAAACAGTGTAATTTTTATTGAACAGTCATCACTTTTTGCGCGTTATCGCTAGTAATCAGTGTTGAATATTCAATCGTGTACGGCAGTTATGAGTGGTGAGTAAAAAATCATCACTCAATCCGATGAGTGACCAATCGTAACCCATCACAACGAGTGATGATTAATTTAACTAATTAATATAATTTAATCATCACTTGTTACTCAATCACTCGATTGCCAAATGCCCAACTCTGGTCAAACTCAATAGAACCATACCACAGTAAATGGTTGGGGGGTATAAAAATGTGTATGTATTTGGTAAATAAAACTTGGCGTGCGCGCGATTTTTTCAGTAACAGTTTCTATTTATTCCAATCAATTTATTCCATGGTTTTACCGTCAATGCACGTATTTATTCCAAGCACAACAACGGACTTTGTACAATTTGAAACGGCAATGGAAAGCTTATAAAGAATTGGTTAACAATGAAGCGCTGACCACGCATCAAGGTTCACGGCTCGGCGGTGGCAGCTCTTTTTCTATTTTTTGTCAAAAAGCTTTAAGTGGGATAAGAAATAAGTATAAAATGATTAGTTTCGTATCGATATAACTCAAAAACTACTTAATAAATTTAAATTGGACTTTCACACATCAATTCATTGTATTTGTAGTGTGTCCTCAGCGTTGTACATTGGCCTACGTTGCGAAGGCCGACATAAATAATAAATAAAAAAATCATCAAGAAATAAAATAATAAAACTAGTTGGGTAGTTGGACTAACATCGCGACAAAACATATAAATAGGGTAATTAGTTGTTGCACGGTAACCATATTACACTTAGAACTTAGTTATCCGAGTTAAAAACATTTTACTACCCTTAGAAAAGTTCTAATAAAACCAATTATGTTTTGTTAGAAACTATAACCATGTCCCATGAATATTGCCGTGTAATGCTTAATCATCCTCTGTAATATATATTATTCATATTAGTGCTAAATACTTAATAAATAATTAGTTACTAAAAGTGAATGTTTATTTTGTGAGAAGCGAGTTTACGGCCTATCATATACATGCTATATAATAATGGCCTATTGTGACCTCCGTAGGTTTGGCAACGCCGCTGGAGTTATCAGCGACACGTCAGTATCCGTTCATATATAAATTGCGGAGGTCACTTCGTACCCTTTACGTACCGTATATATGACCTACTAAAAAATCAAAAATCGTTTCCCCTCTTTTGATGCTCTCGTAGCGAAAGTTCCCCTCATTAAAAATATGCAATCAGATCAAAAATATATTATCTGGAACACCCGGAGCCTAGGTAGCCTGCTCTATATGCTGGAGGTGACAACTTAACACGTATACATATATATATATATATATATATATATATATATAAAGTTAGTTGGGTGGATCGATCACTTCGTTGTAATTAAACTCATTAATTATTGCAATATTTCGACACTTTATTGTGTCTTCGACAGGCAAAACTAAAAATATAATACAAGCACATGTCACAAACTAATAGCACAATACTAAGAAACTACTTACATTCAAGTTAACTGAGGCTAGAAAATTTAGGGTCAACAGCACCATTCCGTTAAATGTACGGTCAACATGCACAAAATCTTCGCTACATAACAATACAATACAACACTTTAAAATTCACGTCAATGTAACACACAACGGCGACAAAGCAATGCCAAACTACATGACGATTGAGGGAAGGAAACGACCATATCAAACCAGAAAATATTTTTTTCCCCTAACAACTGCAAGGTGAACATGCGCCGCCAACGCTCACAATAAAAGTTCAAGAGAATTCAAAAAGTTCAAACACGTAACATCTCAATTCCTCAAAGCTTTCTTCTGTTTATCAATATCAATAATAAGCGAATATATGTTGCTAAGGCCATCTAAATCATTTCTTGATAGGTTTAAGAGTTAAAACAAAGTCTTTTTTAGTGGAAAATCCAAATATCTTGATAGTAAAAGCTGACAAGGGCGCTGTCACAGTACTTATGGACAGGGAACCTTATATAGCCAAGTCTCTAGAGATGTTGGGTGACGGTGGTACTTATCAGGCCGTTGACAATAATCCTTTACAAATAGTTCAAACTAAGACTAATGGATTGCTGACTCAATTGATGGAAAACAAACATATAACTGCTGAAGACTTTAAATGTTTAAACATAAAAAACTCAGTTCTAAGCAAGGCTTACTTCCTGCCTAAGATTCACAAGGAGAATATACCTTTAAGACCCATAATTTCATCAATTGGATCAGCAACGTATGAGTTATCTAAGTACATGGCACATATCCTGACGGTCTCTTTGGGTGAAAGAACTAATTATAACGTTAGGGACACCTTTGATTTCATCAGTAGTGTGAGAGATATTAGAGTGCCAGTTGATTACATGCTGATATCGCTTGATGTTGTTAGCTTATTCACGAACATTCCGTTGAAGTTAGTTACGATGATTGTGACCGCAAAATGGGACTTGATTAAACGTAATTGTAAATTCACACTTGACTCTTTCTTAAATACTTTAAAATTCATTTTTTCTAACACTTACTTTACTTTTCAAAATAGGATATTTTTACAGAAGTTTGGTACACCAATGGGATCTCCCATCAGTCCTATTTTGGCGGTCATAGTCATGGATTTTGTTTTAGATAATGTACTCCCTTTGCTTGATTTTCCTTTACCTTTCATTTACAAGTTTGTTGACGACATTGTCACGTGTGTTCCACGGGATGGTGCGGAGCACATTTTGGCTTGCTTTAATGATTTCAATACTCACATACAGTTTACTGTTGAGTTGGAGGAGAATAGTTCCTTGCCATTTTTGGACTGTAGATTAATTCGTGATGACGCCGGTGATTTATCCACTGATTGGTACACTAAACCAACGTACTCAGGTAGATATATACATTTTCATTCTAACCACATTTTCAGTCATAAGATCAACACGGTACATGCTATGAAAAACAGAATTTTAAAAATTTGTAGCCCACCATTTCATGCCTTAGCGCTAAATAAACTAAAAAAAGTTTTCCTTAACAACGGTTTCCCCAGTAAATTATTAAACAAGATTTTATTTTCCACTAATTCCAATTTGCATGTACCTCTAAATTTAAAAACTCCGACCTTGGATTGTAACACCCAATATAAAAAGTTAGCTATGATAAGTAATTTAACGCCTAAACTAAGAATTATGTTTCAACCAATGCTTCCGGAGAATATTAAAATAGTACACCACTACCCAAATAAATTGAATTCTTTTTTTAGCAGAATAAAAGATCGCGATCAAGATTCGTACAAATCTAATGTAATTTACTGCGTTGGTTGTGCAGATTGTGAGGCCAAATACGTGGGGGTGACCTCTCAGTGGTTGAAGAACCGTGTATCGTTACACAAGAGTGATTGTCGTACAAAAAAGACGAGATGTGCTTTGGCGCTACATTCAATAGAGAATGAACATAGCTTTGATTTCAACAATGTTCAAATTTTAGACTCCGACAACAACCATAGTAACAGACTGTTTTTGGAAATGTACCACATTAATTCTACGGATAACACTATCAATTTTCGAAATGATTTAGATGGCCTTAGCAACATATATTCGCTTATTATTGATATTGATAAACAGAAGAAAGCTTTGAGGAATTGAGATGTTACGTGTTTGAACTTTTTGAATTCTCTTGAAGTTTTATTGTGAGCGTTGGCGGCGCATGTTCACCTTGCAGTTGTTAGGGAAAAAAAATATTTTCTGGTTTGATATGGTCGTTTCCTTCCCTCAATCGTCATGTAGTTTGGCATTGCTTTGTCGCCGTTGTGTGTTACATTGACGTGAATTTTAAAGTGTTGTATTGTATTGTTATGTAGCGAAGATTTTGTGCATGTTGACCGTACATTTAACGGAATGGTGCTGTTGACCCTAAATTTTCTAGCCTCAGTTAACTTGAATGTAAGTAGTTTCTTAGTATTGTGCTATTAGTTTGTGACATGTGCTTGTATTATATTTTTAGTTTTGCCTGTCGAAGACACAATAAAGTGTCGAAATATTGCAATAATTAATGAGTTTAATTACAACGAAGTGATCGATCCACCCAACTAACTTTTTACTACTACTATTTTCGATCGAAGAATTTATATCAATTTATATATATATATATATATATATATATATATATATATATATATATATATATATATATATATATATATATATATATATTTATATATATATATATATAATCGGTTCAGGCAAATTGCTCCAAAACAGTTTCCTGTTTTCTGGGAGTATTTTTCTTATTTTTTTTAAGATGTTCTCCTTTTTTTTCTTTCGGAAATTCTTTTGGCGTTGTTTTCCCTGATGGTCGCGGCATTCTACCAGGTTTCATGCTTGATGCTTTCAAAAAAATTAAATCTTCGTATTCGTCATTGTCGTCGTGTGATAATTTAAATTTTAGTGTGACACAACCTCGAATTGCTCTTATACGAACAATATCGGATAAACGCGGCCGATGTGGGGTTTTTAATTTTATTGTAGACGCATGATCAGCCCAGTTCAAAAAGTCTGAACAATGCATTTCTTTCATAGTTACTTTTTTCTTTCTTGCGTTTTGGACACATGATGTAAAATCTGCAGTCATACACTTTCCCCATCTTTTTCAAGGATAATTCCACTTGGTGATGGAAACTATCGGCACTCATGTAGCTGTGACTGGGTCAAAATAATAAATGTTTAGTTCCTCAATAGATACTTGATCTGAATTTATTATAAAGAATAAAAAACTTAAAAAGCACCAATTCTTATTTTGACTAGAACAATTATCTACCCATATGTGTAATTCTTTTGTATCCCGCTGTGATAAAAGAAAAGCATAAAAACAGCTAACGATGTCTTTCTGTCTTCCTGAAATGCCTTCATGCCATACACATGCTAATGGTGGTGATGCACATTTTTCACCCAACGGGACAAAGCATTCGTTATATGCAATCAGTCTTTGCGTAAAAATAACCTCTTTAAATGTGTCAACACGCGGCAGCATTATTACTTTTTGCAAATCGACTGAAAAATAGCAACTTTTCTCCAAATTTTTGTTGATATTGGCGTGTTGCTCATATACTTGGCGGGTTTTTGTATACATGTTTTTATGCTTTAACGAAACTTGACACTCATCGCAGGTATCTTGTACGTTATCTTCTTTATGTCCGTGCAAATTAAAAGCTTCGCAATTTGCACACTCTTCATGTCCAAGCTTAGCAAAGGAAATTTTCATTGTCTTAAGTTTTTGTCGGTAAAGTTCATAGCCAATGTTAATATTGGGATATTTTTTACTAAAGTCGCTGTGCATTGCATTAATTGTTATGTCAGATGGTAAATACCTTCTTTGGGGTGCGTGTTCGCGACGATAGTGCAACGACGTTGGTCTAAATGATTCAACGTGTTCTTTAAATTCCAAATCACAGCTTATTTTGTTAGGAGGTTTTTTCCTCTTTTGTCAGCTTTAGGTAGTATTTTTCCTTGCGTTTTTTTTTTTATAAAACATCGTGTACTACACGATCGTTTGTTTTTTTGTAGCCTAACGTGGTTAAAAAGTAAGTTTTACACACAGACTGCGCAATCCCATCTTCGTTTTTGAGATAGTATTTAAATGTATTGTTCTTCAATAAATTACTGCCAATTCGTCTGCGTTTTAACAACGTGTCGAGCACAGCTATTCAAAATGAAGATTCGTCGTTGGAACCAATTCATTTGCCAGAATTGTCTATTGATGTCGACCCGGAGTTCCATTTTTATTTTGTTGGTGCATTTCTGTCTGCATGTATTTACATCACATGGCTCCAGAACTCTGCGGCGATTTGCCAAATCCTCTATTTTGTTGGTAGTTTTGGAGCTTTTTTTTGTTACTGTAGCGCTACCATTTGTTGTAAAATTGGGATTCTGGTTCAATAAACTTCTATCGTCTCCATCAATATGTTCCTGCGCCTCATAAGTTTCTGAAAGAATATATCATCATTCTATATACATATTGCACAAATAAAACACAACAAAAATGAATATAACAAAATACTCCTTCTTTGTTTCTGTTTCACAAGTGATTGATTTCTATGTATTAAAGTGACTGTAATTTTTGCAATACAAAGCGTTGTGTCTTGAACGGCTAGCAATTTGAGTGACTCTGTTCGTCCATTTGGGCGCTGTACACAGCAGGTAACCAAATTGTCTAATAATGAGTGTTTTGTTAATTTTGATGCGCCTTGTCAGCCTTATTTCTCAAAAATTAAATTTATATCCTAAATAATTTCCCATCAGGTAAAATTTTGAATCTGAATTCATATATATATATATATATATATATATATATATATATATATATATATATATATATATATATATATATATATATATATATATATATGTTACGGTCATAGTGATAAATAGGTTATTATTAATAATTACCGGTTATTATTAATAATAGCCAAGTGGCGAGGTTAAAGTGAAGAATTTATCACATGAACCGGCTATTATTAATAATTTCCAGCATGGTGTGGTCAATGTGATATATTTCAACTCGATATTGCATTAAGGTGATTACATTATAATAGAGCCTTAGATTTGAAATTCTGTTAGTATCTACTTAATCGCTAGACAACGAATCTATTCCCTGGGTTTTCAGTGTTGGGCCTTTAGTGACGTTAGTCCTGACTAAGTTATTTAGTTACTACTCATGACTAAAATGAGGAAGATTATCAAAACGTGATAAAAAATCTGATGTGACCAGGCACATGACTTTATTATACTATATCTAAAATTAATAGTTTAGCTGCATGAGATTCTTTTTGATCGAGATCGACCGCATCTGCGTTAAAATAAAACGAGTTAGCCAGGATTTGACAGATATTTTGATTATATTGGCAGTAGGCATTGTCAAAATATTAGCGTATGATACTACCTACTGTCATTAGAATCAAAATGTCTGACATATCCTGGCTACTAGCTTTAATGCAGTACGACCGATCTCGATGAAATAGAATTGGCTCATGCAGCTAAACTATTGATTGTACCAAACAATTACATAGTCATAAAGTATTCAGGATTTTCTCTCATTTAATTTATTATTTAACTGTTTCGACGAAATTCCAGAAATGGCGGCTTTTGCCAAAGCTTTAATTTTTTTATTTCAAAAATGCTAAGACGATACCTTTAGTAGTTTCTCAGGAATCGTCGCCACAAGAAAACGGGTACACTATATCCATACTCACACACACAGACATTTTTTTGTACCATGGTCAAAAAGGTTCAGGGGACCCAAACAAGACATATTTTCGCTAAAATCTCAATTTTTGTTTGGCACGATTACGATACTTCAATACTTTTATCATACTATATATAAAATTATTTGATTTGCTGGAAGTCGTCTTATTATTTTTGCTAGTTGATTAATAGTAAATGCGATTCTATTTGATCGAGATCGGTCGTATCTGCATTAAAATAAAACTAATTAGCCAGGATTACACAGATATTTTAATACAATAAAAAGTGGTCGGATCCCTTATTTTTGATTTATTTTAGCAATCGCTACATGTTTCGTGCCCTACTTGGCACTTTTTCAAGCGCTATGTCAGGCGCTATAGGAAATGAGATATAAATTACACAATTGACAATCAAATCAAACTCCAAAAAACTCAATTGTAAAACTTATATTTTATCCGGCGTGGCTCGTGGGGAACATAAAACAACATACAAAGGTCAGAAAAAAAAAACATATATGAGACGCAGATGAGATTTTTTTAAAGATTTTTCATACTTATATTGTCAAAAGATTATTGTCAAACACTACCTACTGTCATTAGAATGAAAATGTCTGACATATCCCTGCTACTAGTTTTAATGCATTACGACCGATCTCGATGAAATAGAATTTGCTACACACACACACACAGACATTATTTTGTACCTTGGTCAAATAAGTTCAGGGACACAAAAGGACATATTTCCGCTAAAATCTCATTTTTTTTTCGGCACGATTACAATACTTTATCATACTGCGTATGATAAAGTAAAAATGCCAATCCATACTAATTGCATGAACGAGTGTGTAACTCTTTGGGTCATGCTTATTTGCGCAATTCTAGTATAGATAATGGACAACCTAATGTAGGGAAGATTGGGGCAAGTTGTTACAATGTTTAATCTTTTATTTATAAAATAGTACTTTATTTTCAAACACCAAAAGTAAAAATACCGTGTTAGGAATAAAACCATACAAAAATGTTTGCAATCATTTGTGCGGTGCAATTTATGTAAAAACATCTATGTAACTAAATAACTAAACCAGTCTCACCTATTCTTGTATGTATTTGCCTGAAAATACAATATTGAAAAAATTATAATTAAATGTGCAAAAATTCAAGATACTTAATTGGGATTTGAGAATTTACTTAAGAAATTGTACCTAATTATAGATTTACAAAAAACTACCCCCGCATTAAATATAAAAATGGGTGCTATTGATAATAAAATGGTTAACTGTTTTGAACACTGTGTAAATGTTGTAAATGTTCCCTTTTATGGTTTCGTTATTGAGCCGTCCTTGGCTGTATACCAAATATCATTACCAATTATATCCAGTAGTTTCTAAAGTACAAGGGAGACAAAAGAAAACATTCTGCATTATTAATGTTTTGTATTTTTCGTAATTTTGGTCAGTGAGCTAGCCGTACTGATGATATGCGTCGAGTAAATAAATATGATAAGTTACATAGTAATCAAAATAACTTAGCTAACTTCTTTGAAGACTGTATACAAATGTTCTTTTGTAAAAGGGAACGTTTTTATCACTTTTACCGTGCCCGTTAGGAAATTATTAATAATAGCCGGTCCAAGTGATTATTTAAGTGTTTCTAATCACATTGACCAAATGATGCGGTTATTATTAATAATCGCCGGTAATTATTAATACAAAGCACATTTATCACTTTAACCGTAACATATATATATATATATATATATATATATATATTTAATTTTATATTTTCACGATCATTATTTACACGAGATGTCCGAAAATCTTTTATTATATATATATATATATATATATATATATATATATATATATATATATATATATAACATCCCGTGTAAATAATGATCGTGAAAATATAAAATTACATATATATATATATATATATATTAAGGGTGGTTCTCTAATGGGAATTCGACGGGAGACTTAATAATACTATCACTCTTCAATCATTAAGCCAAGCTTTCGGCGTATTTATTTTACCGCCTTCTTCAGGGCACTATTAAAAATTACAACAAACAATTACTATACGACTATAACATTTTAAATATTTCACTTACATGGTATGTGAGGTTAAATTATAAAATATACATCCAATCTTCACAACTAGCATTCCTTCATATGCATTTCTCGACTAAATTGCTAAAGCTTTCTTTGAATAGCACTCTTCTTTCAATTTTGTTGTGCTAAACTGCTGCTGAAGGCGATGGATCGAAAACTGCAGGTAAACGAAACAGCCATACCACCATCTTGTGGCATGTGTACTGAACTTTTTTGCTTTAAATACTTATTGCCAACATCCTGACACCTCTAGCCCCATCCACACAGAACCAGATTTGAATTTTAAAATGTGATTGCATTCTCAAACAAACTATTATCATTTTTACTATTATCTATATTGTATTCTAAAAGGTAGGTGTAAATATTACTCAAATTTTGTATATCTGATCTTCTGTTAATGGAGTCGTTAGTTTTATGTATATGGTACATCTCTAAAAATGATCTTTTGAGGTAATTAGTTTCCATGCTTAATATTTTGACTTCATTATAATTTATTCTATGATCATGTTCATTTATATGTATTGCCAAAGAACAACGCTGCAAATTATTTTTACTATCGCTCTTATGTCCAGCTATCCTACTTTTAACAAGTTGAGATGTTTGTCCCACATAAAACATTTGATAGTCAGAACATTGCAGACGAAACGACATTTGATTGTAACAAAGGAGGTGTTTTGTCTTTTAATTTACTGAAAATTGTGTTGATTGTTTTTATACTTTTTTTAGCTATCATTATGTTTTCCTGCTTGAAGATTCTTATAATTTTATTTGTTAAGCCAGTCACATCAACCATTGAACCATACTTCCCGCTTTCTGAAATGTTGACATTCTGAGCCCTGTTTAAATCATTATCTACTACTACTACGTTATTTTCACGATTTGAAGTTCTATACAGTAAATTAGTTACTAGTGCTCTTGGGTAAGAATTCTCTATCAAAACTGCCTCCTTTGTCTCCTCCAGGCAAATGAAAAAACGTATAACAGTTATCAGGCATGAACAATATTTATTAAAAAATTTAAAAAGTTTGGAGGCAGTTTTGATAGAGAATTCTTACCCAAGAGCACTAGTAACTAATTTACTGTATAGAACTTCAAATCGTGAAAATAACGTAGTAGTAGTAGATAATGATTTAAACAGGGCTCAGAATGTCAACATTTCAGAAAGCGGGAAGTATGGTTCAATGGTTGATGTGACTGGCTTAACAAATAAAATTATAAGAATCTTCAAGCAGGAAAACATAATGATAGCTAAAAAAAGTATAAAAACAATCAACACAATTTTCAGTAAATTAAAAGACAAAACACCTCCTTTGTTACAATCAAATGTCGTTTATCGTCTGCAATGTTCTGACTGTCAAATGTATTATGTGGGACAAACATCTCAACGTGTTAAAAGTAGGATAGCTGGACATAAGAGCGATAGTAAAAATAATTTGCAGCGTTGTTCTTTGGCAATACATATAAATGAACATGATCATAGAATAAATTATAATGAAGTCAAAATATTAAGCATGGAAACTAATTACCTCAAAAGATCATTTTTAGAGATGTACCATATACATAAAACTAACGACTCCATTAACAGAAGATCAGATATACAAAATTTGAGTAATATTTACACCTACCTTTTAGAATACAATATAGATAATAGTAAAAATGATAATAGTTTGTTTGAGAATGCAATCACATTTTAAAATTCAAATCTGGTTCTGTGTGGATGGGGCTAGAGGTGTCAGGATGTTGGCAATAAGTATTTAAAGCAAAAAAGTTCAGTACACATGCCACAAGATGGTGGTATGGCTGTTTCGTTTACCTGCAGTTTTCGATCCATCGCCTTCAGCAGCAGTTTAGCACAACAAAATTGAAAGAAGAGTGCTATTCAAAGAAAGCTTTAGCAATTTAGTCGAGAAATGCATATGAAGGAATGCTAGTTGTGAAGATTGGATGTATATTTTATAATTTAACCTCACATACCATGTAAGTGAAATATTTAAAATGTTATAGTCGTATAGTAATTGTTTGTTGTAATTTTTAATAGTGCCCTGAAGAAGGCGGTAAAATAAATACGCCGAAAGCTTGGCTTAATGATTGAAGAGTGATAGTATTATTAAGTCTCCCGTCGAATTCCCATTAGAGAACCACCCTTAATTAATAACGGACGACAGTGACTCCTTGTATATATATATATATATATATATATATATATAAGACACAATAAAGTGTCGAAATATTGCAATAATTAATGAGTTTAATTACAACGAAGTGATCGATCCACCCAACTAACTTTTTACTATATATATATATATATATATGAATTCAGATTCTAAATTTTACCTGATGGGAAATTGTTTAGAAGAGAAAGAAAAGAAAAGAAATAAGGCTGACAAGGCGCATCAAAATTAACAAAACACTCATTATTAGACAATTTGGTCACTCAAATTGCTAGCCGTTCAAGACACAACGCTTTGTATTGCAAAAATTACAGTCACTTTAATACATAGAAATCAATCACTTGTGAAACAGAAACAAAGAAGGAGTATTTTGTTATATTCATTTTTGTTGTGTTTTATTTGTGCAATATGTATATAGAATGATGATAATTTCTTTCAGAAACTTATGAGGCGCAGGAACATATTGATGGAGACGATAGAAGTTTATTGAACCAGAATCCCAATTTTACAACAAATGGTAGCGCTACAGTAACAAAAAAAAACTCCAAAACTACCAACAAAATAGAGGATTTGGCAAATCGCCGCAGAGTTCTGGAGCCATGTGATGTAAATACATGCAGACAGAAATGCACCAACAAAATAAAAATGGAACTCCGGGTCGACATCAATAGACAATTCTGGCAAATGAATTGGTTCCAACGACGAATCTTCATTTTGAATAGCTGTGCTCGACACGTTGTAAAACGCAGACGAATTGGCAGTAATTTATTGAAGAACAATACATTTAAATACTATCTCAAAAACGAAGATGGGATTGCGCAGTCTGTGTGTAAAACTTACTTTTTAACCACGTTAGGCTACAAAAAAACAAACGACCGTATAGTACACGATGTTTTATAAAAAAAAAAACGCAAGGAAAAATACTACCTAAAGCTGACAAAAGAGGAAAAAACCTCCTAACAAAATAAGCTGTGATTTGGAATTTAAAGAACACGTTGAATCATTTAGACCAACGTCGTTGCACTATCGTCGCGAACACGCACCCCAAAGAAGGTATTTACCATCTGACATAACAATTAATGCAATGCACAGCGACTTTATTAAAAAATATCCCAATATTAACATTGGCTATGAACTTTACCGACAAAAACTTAAGACAATGAAAATTTCCTTTGCTAAGCTTGGACATGAAGAGTGTGCATATTGCGAAGCTTTTAATTTGCACGGACATAAAGAAGATAACGTACAAGATACCTGCGATGAGTGTCAAGTTTCGTTAAAGCATAAAAACATGTATACAAAAACCCGCCAAGTATATGAGCAACACGCCAATATCAACAAAAATTTGGAGAAAAGTTGCTATTTTTCAGTCGATTTGCAAAAAGTAATAATGGTGCCGCGTGTTGACACATTTAAAGAGGTTATTTTTACGCAAAGACTGATTGCATATAACGAATGCTTTGTCCCGTTGGGTGAAAAATGTGCATCACCACCATTAGCATGTGTATGGCATGAAGGCATTTCAGGAAGACAGAAAGACATCGTTAGCTGTTTTTATGCTTTTGTTTTATCACAGCGGGATACAAAAGAATTACACATATGGGTAGATAATTGTTCTAGTCAAAATAAGAATTGGTGCTTTTTAAGTTTTTTATTCTTTATAGTAAATTCAGATCAAGTATCTATTGAGGAACTAAACATTTATTATTTTGAACCCAGTCACAGCTACATGAGTGCCGATAGTTTCCATCACCAAGTGGAATTATCCTTGAAAAAGATGGGGAAAGGGTATGACTGCAGATTTTACATCATGTGTCCAAAACGCAAGCAAGAAAAAAGTAACTATGAAAGAAATGCATTGTTCAGACTTTTTGAACTGGGCTGATCATGCGTCTACAATAAAATTAAAAACCCCACATCGGCCGCGTTTTCCGATATTGTTCGTATAAGAGCAATTCGAGGTTGTGTCACACTAAAATTTAAATTATCACACGACGACAATGACGAATACGAAGATTTAAATTTTTTGAAAGCATCAAGCATGAAACCTGGTGGAATGCCGCGACCATCAGGGAAAACAACGCCAAAAGAATTTCCGAAAGAAAAAAAAGGAGAACATCTTAAAAAAAATAAGAAAAATACTCCCAGAAAACAGGAAACTGTTTTGGAGCAATTTGCCTGAACCGATTTATTGTACCACAAATAAAGTCCAAAAGTCCAAAAGTCCGCAGTCCAAAAGGAAGAAGACAAGAACATCTGAATTTGAGCAACTGTAAAAATCTCGTCATACCTCCAGTTATTGTGTGACATAACTCATATACCTCCGTTGTTAAGTTCTGTTATTTGCTGTTATTTATGTCTATAAGTTGTTGTTATTATAGTAATTAAATATATTTTAAGCCTATAGTATTTTAAATGTCTTTCATGCATTTAAAAGTATATATTTACTATAATATGGATAATATTTATGAAAAATTAAATTTTTTATTATTTAATGCGTCCAGAATACAAGCTGGGTACCCTTGCCCAAAATTTTTAAGTATTGCTCATTAATCTGAAAAATACAAAATATACATCATTAGTTAACATTAGTTAATACTTAAAATGTACAAAGTGCACGATTATTGAAACAGAACTGCATGTAGTGCATTTTTGTGTGTAGATACGGCGTTTTACCATTGGATATTATGAATGTTTACATTGGTCTATACTAGGGGAAGAACGCGGCATCTCCATTTATTCGCTATAATTTTTTTATTTCTGTATAAAATCTATTAAAGTATTGTTAATTATAAGCAATTTACTTTAACTTACAATAATAACAAAGTATGTGTAATTAATTAACGCATATTTGTTTCAAATTGTTACTCAATAGAAAACTGCAAATATCTCGTAACTACCGTTGATGTACATACATACGGCACTTTAGCATTGGAGGGCAGAGTAGGTCAGTGGAGTGAAGTACATCAGTAGTTTCTTGTATGGTGACTTTATAATTATTTTTTGTAGTGTACAAATTTTATTGAAGTATATGCCAGCACAAGCTCCCCATGCCGAAATACCGTAACTTAGTATAGATTGAACTAGAGCAAGATAAAATGTTTTAATTAGGTACGCGAGGCGTGATCTCGCGCAGTTTCTTAAATAAAAGGCATGTTTTCCTCATTCTGCCACACACGGACTGAATATGAAAATCCCAACGGAGAAAACGGTTAAACAGTACACCCAGATACCTTGTCTGAGTAACTCGAGAGATGTGTGTAGAACATCTACAATCATTGTCACACCGCTCATTATGAACAACAATTTTATTAAGGTCTGGCTGTGATGATATGCAACAAGTGAAAGTTATAAAATTTGACTTGTTTAAGTTTATAGATAACATATTAGAGTCACACCAGTGCTTTATTATTCTCAAATCGTGTTCAGCCTTCCCTCTTACACCAACCCACGAGTCAGCACTGAGACACAAAACCGTGTCGTCAGCATACGATATTAATCTGCCGTTCAGATCTTTCAGAAATAGTAAATCGTTGACATAGAGTAAAGGGCCGAGTACAGTGCCCTGTGGTACCCCACAAACAACTGGCAATTCGCTGCCACACTGATCGCCGTTTCTAACTCTCTGGGTTATATCAGAGATATAACTAGTCAATAGTTTTAGAGATATACCACGGAATCCGTACGTTTCCAGCTTCTCCAGAAGGATTGAATACGGTTTCAAACGCTTTCCGCAGATCGAGAAAAACAGCTGCGCATGGGATAGATTTGTCCACGGACGAGTAACAAAACTTGGTCAGTTCAAAGATCGCGTCATTTGTGCTCCTGTTTGACATAAAACCAACTTGATAATCGGATAATATTTAATGAGCGGTTATAAAAGAAACTATGTTTTTCAATTAGCTTGGATAGGGAAGATACAAGTATTCTTTGTCCTCTTCGTATAGTTATTGCACTAGGAGCCGCAATGTAACCTGGCGACAGAGCTTTAGTACAGTTTCTGTAAATGCGGCAAAATGAATGGATCACATTTTGGTCTGGACAAAATTGCCGACAAATCACAGGAAAGGCTACAGAACAGACGGAATAGGTGACCGCAATCAATTTTGAGGTATCAAAGGGATACACGTTCCCAGTGTTAATGGGAGGCTGGTAATCAAAAAGTAAATTACATGTGTTACGGTTTTGCCAAACAAAAGACAATTACAACTTTTAACGAACAAGACAATTAGATATTTTCACGAACAGTGACGAAATAACAACGGAAAATGTATTATCACGCAAAATGTGAAATTTTGAAATAATTAAATACCACGAAGTAGTGAATAAAATGCCATATGTACTTCGAAATTTGTAATTTTTTTGATATATAAGTTCAAATGTTTATTATATTCTATTATCATTATCCCAAATTTATTGTAGTTAATATAAGTATGCGTAATACAATCTCTGACAGTCGACAACAACCCCTAAATCGTTGATTGTATATAAATATAAATAGTTAGGCATACGTTTTGAGATTCTGGACATTACAGCAAAACTTTCACAAAGTAGAACATAGATCGGGACATTTCATTTATGGAGCGGGCAAATTTGTTCAGTATTTTTAAAATCAATTTGCATGTCCCAATTTAACATTGCTGTGCAATAAACACCTTCTAAAGTGGATTGTTGTGTTGGATCTCTATTAATAGGTATAACTTATACCGTATAAGAAATCTGACATAATATTACAGAGCAACGTACGTTACCTCTACAATAGACGGTTACTCTAAAAAGAGTTGTAATTACAGCAAGTAGGTACATACTAGGGCTTCCAATCGCGGGCAATATACTGATCCCGGGATTTCGGGATTTAAGGTTTTGTAATCACGGGATACCGGGATTCGGGATTCATGGAAAAAAGCGAAAATTGCCGGATCAAAACGCCTAGGATGATAAAAGTTACCAAATCCAGTCAGTAAGAAACGCCTAAAATATAGGTACTTTATTGGACAATATCTTTTACCTACCCCAAAACTTGTTCAACGTTTTCAAATTTTACCATACAAGTAGGAAACCAAAATTAACGGTAAAAGGTGTCAAAGTGTGCGTATTGACATCAATAATAAACAAAATTTATACTCTATTAGATAATAACTCTTACATCTTAAATTTGCTCAAACATTTTGTATTTTTGTATAATGTTTCAAGAATAGTCATGGCAAAAAATTTTTTTTATCGAACCAAATTTTCTTTTTTTCATACTGATGCCAATAAAACATTTTGACGAAATTTAGTTTTCTGCTTTAAGATACAATTGGATAACTTTAGAATTCATGTCATGGACGTTTACTCAAGTGAAGACGTTATTTATTGTTCAAAATTGATAAAATATTCAGTGCAACTTCTTAGATTATATAATATTCAATTCCTTATAATGAAAAATAATAATAATAATAATTAATAATTAATATAGATTAGTTTTATCTAAGTGCACTTTTTGACAAAACTTTTCCACTAAAAAAACCGATAATTGTGCGATGAAGAAATGTCAGAAATGGTCAAATTACGGCTGTCACAGCTCATCACAAACTCGACATAATTCGTACCAACATATTTCATTCTCGAGTTTCAAGAATGGACCAAATCCCTAAACTTGAAGAAACTTTCGGTGTATTTTATTTCCTATTTACTTATTTTACATTCTGTAGTACATCACTGAGTAATGAAATCCGCCACAATTATTTTTATTTTTACGTTGATGCTTTTCTTTTCTGTTTTTTACTTTATTTATTGATTGGTTATTTAACCAACAAGTATATTAAAAAGAGCGATTAACGATCGACACTGTTTCGATCGACTCGCTTCGCTCGCGCGTTAATTGTCGAGATCATTAATCGCCGATTAATATTCGAATTGGTTACAAAATTTTTCCGTCGATCGTATTCATCTGCGTCGTCTACATAGATTTTTCTTCACCGATGTCTTTTTAGGTTATATGACGACAATTTATGTAACTTGACACTGACAGTTGTAGAGGGCGGTATGTTTTGATTGGAAGGTTTCATTTCACATATGTTCGATTGGCGAATCAAACGACGTCAGTATGTCGTGTGATTGGCTATAACAAATCAAGCATTAATAGAAATCGTTCATTAATGGAGTTGTTTAATAAACGATTTCCTAGTCATTAAACTGACTCATAAATAAACGATCGACGGAAGAGTAACTAAAAAGACTCATGCCAGTTGAAAAGGTTCATGTTTGTCTCCATATTGAATTATATTTAATTCTTGCATAATCTGTTCTTCCTATTATAGCAACATGTTGATGTAAACGAACATTTTATGCTTGATACTTTTTCTACTTTGCGTTCGCTATAAACTCATAACGAAACCGCTTTCGGTGTCGTTATGAAAACTTTAGATCACAAACTTTTAGTAACTTTTGGTTTTCCAGATTGATGATATTGACGTCAAGTGTCAAATAAGGCTGACATCTCAATCGCTATTGGCTCGCGTCACTCGTATTTGTGATTTTAAGACAACTACCAACTACTAAAGATAAAACCACTTTAGAGTAAGATGACAAATGTCGCAAAGTAGAAACAATAGTAATATAACACTCATTTTATAAGACGTATTGGCGCACTCGTTCCATTTGTTCCAACAACTCGTGCGCCAATGTTTGTCTTATAAAACTTGTATTATAATATACTATAATTTAATCAGAAAGGGTACTGTTATAGACTGATGTCCATACTTAAAAATAGCAGCTCAATTGATTTATTGTAGGTCAGTGCCCACATTTCGCCAATTAATAAAAAATACAATAATTTAGATTTAACTTTTTTAGGATCCCGGGATTTAGATTTATAATCCCTTGATCCCGAAAAAGCCCTAGTACGTACACAACAACAGATTGTCTCGACATAATAAAAATAACAGTTTAGACGAAATTCAACCGAATTAAAATCGTTATTCGGTCCAAAAGCGAGAACAATTCCTATTAAGATTAGAAATAAAGTCGATACTACTGTAACTGATATCAAGTTCAGATACGTTTACGTACTTCGCTCCACAGGACTGGTGCAATAAAGAGCTAAAATGCACGGTTTCTTTGTCGTCTTCGTACAGTTATCGCACTAGGAGCAGCAATGTAACCAAGCGACAGAGCTAAACACAGTTTCTGTAAATGCTGCAAAATGCCTGGATCACGTTTCGGTCTGGAAACAATTGCCGACGAATTACTGGAAAGGCTACAGAACAGACGGAATAGGTGACCGCAATCAAGTTTGAGGGACCAAAGGGATACACGTTCACAATGTACTGGTAATCAACAAGTAAATTACATGTGTTACGGTTTGCCAAACAACAGACAATTAGAACTTTTCACGAACAGTGACGAAATAACAATTGAAAATGTATTATTACGGAAAATGTGATATTTTGAAATAATTAAATATCATGAAGCAGTAAAAAATGCCATATGTACTTGGAAATTTGATATCTACGTTCAAATGTTTGTTATATTCTATTTATATAATTAGCCCGTATTTATTGTAGTTAATATAAGTATAAGTAATACTATCTTTCATAGTCGACAACAACCCCTAAATCGTTGATTGTATATAAATATAAATAGTAGGCATAGGTTATTTGATGCATGACAACCAGAGCATCGGGGTTTGGGCAAGATTAATTCACAAATTGTAGCGTTTTCCATATAAGCACTATTATCCACGTACTCGGTGCGAACTCAAATTAAATCGATTTTTGGTCTTGTTAGGTTTGTAACCCTTACAACAGTGATGTCAAACTTTCGGCCTGCAACACCCTTCTGTGCGGCCCGGTTTGCAATGAGCTTCGGAGACGGAATTGCCCGACAATACCTTTCTCCTTCGGACCAGGGACACTAGTTATTACTTATTAAGTAGCAGAGCAATAACCATTTTTATTTGGGTATTCCTATATTATTGGGCTTACTATAAATAGAAAGTAAATAATTTAAAGGTGGAATTTTCGCAAATATATCATTCAAGTGCAATTTTCACATTTTTCATGCATGTCACAAGGAGTTTTCGTAACATTCTATGCGCCAAATATGTACCTTGTGTTTTAAGTTCTCTATCCACCCATCCACGAAAAGTTCAGCCCACGCGTCAACTTGTGTTGTTCATCGTCGCGAAATTTTACTCTGAAATATGAAACTAAAGACATTTTACGACTTGTTATGCAACTGTACCCATGAAGAGTATAACACCATTTCAATCTTTTACTAAAAAAATTACTAGTAATAGCACAGAAACAACATGAACAGAATGCCGAAATACTGTAAAATTAAAAATCATTATAAAAAAACGAAATTTTCTTAAAATATTTTCGTAAATATCATTTGAATGGGATTTTGAGATTTTCATCATTCATTTTTAATGTTCATCATTCTGTATTTAGAGATTGTGGCTAATTCTGAACTAAACTGGTCAAAAGATTTAGGGGTTAATGAAAAATATGTAAAAAATTTAAATGTTGACAATCTCCCAACCATTTTGACGATTCTTTCACTTACTGGCCTCAATCTTCAGATGATGTATTTTTTTATTTCAACTTTCAGTTTTGAGAATAGGCAGAATGATATTAAGAATGATGTTATAATTTTTGTCTGAACTTTGAAGTTCTATATGAAGTTCCAGCTATAACAAACTGGCAATAACTCGAATGACACTGTAATATTTTTTGAACATGTGCATTTTAAAGGCCATACAACAAGAACAGTAGGTAGTAATAAAATGGCACGATTTCAAAGTTGATTTTCTCTAGACCCGGTCACCTGATTAACTGGTTTTGATGATTTTTTATTCACATGTGAGTTGATTCCTCATATGCGGGGAGAAAGAATTAGTTGGTATATTTTTTTGCAACAAAATATTAAAAATTGATTCTTTCTAAATATTTTCGTTAATCTATCTTTTCCTCCTCCTTTATGATGTTCTTCACAATTATTCCAGTTTGTGCTGCTCATTATTTTTTGAATGGCTTGTAACAAAAATGGTTTGACTTTTGTCAATTTATATGTAGTATTCTTAGCTGTTCCCTCATTTTTAGTTTGCCTAACACAATTGCGGGAGCTGATATCTGTATAATGCCACGCTCCTTCGTGATGTTGCATGACAAGCTCCGGCTTTTTAATATAAAATATAAAACCGCATTCACTTGAAATTAAGTTGCTTTATCAGTTTATAGTGACAAATGTTGACATCTCTGGCAATTCTGGACAAATCTTTAAAGACACTTGCTTTACTCACTCAAGCAAGTCACTGCAAATCGTTTTGGATGTTTGTTTACATGCGACCTAACCTATTCAGCGCCGTATCGTAAATTTGTCTGATAATAATATTGAAACGTGCGGTCATGCGTCGCTAAATTTATACAGGAAAAATTACCTATATGTACATGAGTTACTTTTGAACCTATTCCAAATTGGATACTATTGAACACAGATTAAAAATAAACCCTACCAAAATAAAACATATTGATTTCCATTAGAAAAAAGTGTTTGACAAACTTATAAAATTGAATGATCTGAAAATAACTTCTTCATATGCGCTGTAATTTCAATCGCTATACCGAGTTTAGATGTTTACTCTATCGCGTTTTATCAATTTTATCCGTTACTTAATTACCTCCCTGTTTATTGCTTGATATGTTAAGCACATTTTCCTAAAATAATAATAATAATAATAATAATAATAATAATAATAATAGCAGTTAGTCTAAATTATAGTAAGCATGTTAAAGAGTTGCCGTGCAAAATTTCGCCCTGGGAAATTCAAGAAATTGCGGTTTTGGGAAGCGCGAATATTTTGAGGAGAGTTTTATCATAAAGAACCCTAAATTTGCTGCTTAATATTTCATCTTTACCTTCTTTTAATGTATATTGTCTATTAATAAATGTGTGTCAGTGTGTGTGTGTATGTATGTGTGTGTGTGTTTTTAATGACCTTTGCACAAGGCTGCAAGGGTTTTCTGCAGTTTTCCTTTGCTTTGCAAAGAAAAATGAAATTTTTCTTTGCAAAGCATAAATGGCCTTGTGTTTTTCCAAATTGGGTAGAGCTGCAGTGATACCCGCAAAGGGAGTACCCTAGGCTTCAGCGAAGCTCGGTACTACCAATTTGCCCTGATCCTCTTTATTACTTTTCAAAATTATTAGTGTAATTTTAGTATTTATATGTTGTATCTAAATTATATTATCTAGGTTTCAAATATTTAATGAGATGTATCAGAGATTTTCAATAAATAATAATAATAATAATAACTTTATTAACCCCAAAAAGATCACATACAATGATATAAGGCAAGTCAAAAATCAGCAAAAACAATAATAAACACAATTCAGAATGTACTGTTCAAAAATTCTTCAACAGAGTAAAATGAGTGGCTTATCAGTAGTCTCTTTAGTGACTCTTTAAAACAACGTATATTTTTAGCATTTTTGACATTAGCGGGCAACCTGTTATACACTACCATCCCCATATAATAAGGCCCTCTCTGCGCAAGCGTAGTCCTGAAACTGTTGGTGACATACAAGTTATCTGCGATGCGCGTACTGTATGTGTGTACGTCATAGCACCTAGTGTAATTCTGCAAGTTGTTCCTCACATGCACTGCTAGTTTATATATGTAAATGGCTGGTGCCGTCAGTATACCGTATTGTTGAAACAATTCTCTACAGGAATACATCTGAGACACGCCGGCAATTATCCTAATTACTGCCTTCTGCGCAATCAGCACTCTAGAAGAGCTGGAACATGTTCCCCAGCACAGGATTCCGTAGGAGAGGTGTGGATAACAATATGCGTTGTAAAGCATCAAGAGTACTTCTGTAGACAGAAGGCAAGACAGTCTTCTAAAGAGATACGCAATACTAGCCATTTTTCTGCCGATATGCGCCGTTTGATTGTCCCATAAAAGCTTCTGATCTAGGCGTATACCCCCCAGAAACTTTAAGTCGGACACCTGCTTCACAGATTCACCTTGTATGTACAGCAACATACTGTGGTTACGATTGCCATTTTTACTGAGGAACTGCATTAATTGGGTCTTAGCTCCATTCAGCTGCAGCTGGGTATCGGCGCTCCACGAAGCCATGCTTTGAATGGAACGATCCAGCCTTCCATGCAACGACACATGTGTCTCGCCTGCAACAATAAGATTTGTATCGTCCGCGTACAATACCGGAACAACATTTTTCTCAAAAATAGTGGGAAGATCATTTATCAGAAGCAGGAACAAGATTGGCCCCATTATGCTGCCCTGCGGAACTCCGGCATTGACAACGGATGGCGCCGAACGAACTCCTGTGTGCAACTGCACAATCTGCATTCGGTTGTCTAGATAAGACCTTATCCAGTCATGAGCTATACCTCTAATGCCATATTTCTCGATCTTACCCAATAAGATATCGTGATTTACTGTGTCGAAGGCACGACTATAATCAAAGAAAACTCCAGCCACGGGTTTACGGGAGGACAGGTTGGTCAAAATAGCATCCACGCATTCATACATTGCAGTTTCGGTGCTTTTCTGTGTTCTAAAACCATGCTGGAATGGTGTTAGGATGTTTTCATCACGTAGGAAGTTTATCAAGCGTATATAAAATAATTTCTCTAATATTTTGGAGAAATAGATTTGAATGGCTACTGGCCTATATGAACTGACATCCGTAATTTCACCTTTATTCTTGTATATTAGCACAACTCTTGATGACTTCAGCGCCTGTGGAAACTTTCCCTCTTCCAGCGATCTGTTGACCAGGTATGTAAGGGGCAGTATTATAGCATTAATACACTTCTTTATTACAAATCCCGGGACACCATCAGGACCTGGTGAGCGATCTGACTTCAATGAGAGCACGATGTTGATAATTTCATTTTCAGTTGCTGGACGCAAATAAATGGTTCTATGATTCTCCTTAACTTTCATTGTGTTCCTTCTGCACCCTGGAATTGGATTGTTAAATGAGCTAAAGGAATCAATAAAAATATTTGCCATCTCAGTTTGGTTAGTGATCAGGCTACCATTTTGATTTTTCAAACCTTTCGTCTCAATTCGTTTTTGGCACGTTTGCTTCTGAATGATATTCCATGCAGCCTTGACCTTCTTATCTGATTGCTCAATTATATTACCGTAGTAAGTTTGTTTAGCTGTCCGTATATAATGTTCATGAAGTCGACGCATCTCAATATAATGGTTATGAAAGTGGGCATCTCCCAACTGTTTATCTAATTCATAGAGATTCCGCAACTCACGGGATCTTAATTGAACTTCCGGTGTCACCCATGATCCACCAGTACGCGTGCTCCTAAGCCTGCGCAGAGGAAAAGATAAATCAAAGTAATAAAGAAAACTTTCATAAAATAACCCGAAACCAGCCTGGAAGTCATTAGCAGTGTACACATTCGCCCAGGTTTCAGCATTTAAATAATCACGGAAATCCACAATAGACTGGTCACTAAAGATTCTACGATCTACTTTACACGAACTGAAACTGTCTGTACTTACTAACTTAAACATCAATTGCTGATATGTATGATCAGACAAATGCGTATTACTCACATTAGCGCTACAATTCTCGAAATTTACAAAAATTTTATCTATCAAAGTAGACGAGGTCGCAGTCACTCTTGCGGGAACGTCAATACACGATCGCAAATTGACGGAAAGTAATAACTCCCGAAACCTATCCGACTTCGAGTTAGAGTCAAGCATATTTATATTGAAGTCACCACAAAGGACAACATTTCTCGTAAGGGCCTTTACAGACATTAAATAATTTTCAAGAAAAATACAAAACTCATCAACATCACCTTTGGGTGCTCTATATACAACTATAATAACATAGTACCATAGTACGTATTTGATATTTCCAAGTTTATAGCGGAGATCTCAGAACCGGCTTGCACAGTAGGTTTGGCACTGATGGATTGATATGCATGACCATCTCGCAGAAATATGCAGACGCCCCCATATGGAACATCCCTACAGCAGTGTGCTACCAGCTGATAGGAATAATGTCACGCAATAGAGATTTTTGGCTTCAAGATTTGTTATTTATGGAACAGTTGCTGGTGAAATCATGTATCATTCGTGTTCGACAAAAACAGTGTTCAACAGTGGTTATAACTTTGTTCCGACACTTGGCGCCGTAGTGTTTTCAACTTTTGTTTCTTAATTATTTGTCGATTTAGGTGTAAGTCAGAGACTATTATTTTTTTTATTGCTGTGTAATTTTATGTTTATGAAACCATTTTTAGTTAATTTGTAGAGGTTCGTGAAGTTAGCCCCCCATCAATGGAAATTTGAACTTTTTATTACACCATCGTTTGACCATTTGCTTGACCGTGTTTCACCATATTTTTATTTCGTTTGACCACCCTCCATTTTGGAGATATAGGCATTCTTAAAATAGGGACTTCTGTGAAGCTGGCCCCCCCATTGTTGGAATTTTTAAGTTTTTATTGCACCATCGTTTGACCAATTATTTGACCATGTTTGACCATATTTTTATTTCGTTTGATCACCCTCCAATTTTGAGATATTGACACCCGAAGTCTCTGCCCATGCTTGGTTTTAATATCTCATTCGTGCTTGTAATACTTGATTTACTGGAATTTTTACGTTTGACCATTTTTCGTAATCGAATAATTATGATTGGCCATATTTTGGAATTTTTGAAATCGCTACCAATTTTGAATTACAGCCTACAAAGTGATTTTGCCGATGACTTTAATTAAAATATGTTTGCAATTGCCATTTATAATAGTAAATAGTTGAATATTATATACAATATTTTCTGTAATCGACTGACCTTGACTGACCACATATTTTGTAATTTTCAAAACCCCTACTAATTTTGAATTACGACCGCCAAAGTAATTTTGACGGTTACCATTGAAACACGGCTGTCTTATGCAAAATGGTTATTGATTGCAGGAAATGGCCAAAAGTCATTGCAAATATTTAACTTTTTGCTATGATAAATCGTAATTAAGCGACTTTGGCGGTCGTAATTCAGAAGGATTTTGAAAATTCTAACATATTGTCGATCAAGATTATTGGATTGCGGAAATGGTCAAAGCTCAACGACGTTGAATGTTCAACGTCTTACTATGATAAATCGCAGTTACCTGTTTCAATGGTCACCATAAAAATCACTTTGGCGGCCGTAATTCAAAATTAGTAGGGGTTTTGAAAATTCAAAAATATGGTGCGTCAAGGTCAATCGATTACCGGAAATGGTCAAACGTTAAAATTGCGAACTATTTACCATTATGCATCGGAATTGCGAACATGTTTTAATTAAAGTCATCGGAAAAAATACTTTGTCGGCTCTAATTCAAAATTGGCAGCGATTTTAAAAATTCCAAACTGGCCAATCATGGTTATTCCATTACGGAAAATGGTCAAACGTAAAAACTGCGCTAAATCAAGTATTACAAGCACGAATGAGATATTAAAACCAAGCATGGGCGGAGACTTGGGGTGTCAATATCTCAAAAACGAAATAAAAATATGGGCAAACATGGTCAAACAAATGGTCAAACGATGGTGTAATAAAAACTTCAAAATTCCAATGATGGGGGGCCAGCTTCACGGTAGTCCCTATTTTAAAATTGCCTATATCTCCAAAACGGAGGGTGGTCAAACGAAAAAAATATATGGTCAAACATGGTCAAACAAATGGTCAAACGATGGTGTAATAAAAGCTTCAAAATTCCAATGATGGAGGCCAGGTTCACGGTAGTCCCTATTTTAAAATTGCCTATATCTCCAAAACGGAGGGTGGTCAAACGAAAAAAATATATGGTCAAACATGGTCAAACGATGGTGTAATTAAAACTTCAAAATTCCAATGATGGGGGGCCAGCTTCACGGTAGTCCCTATTTTAAAATATCCTATATCTCCAAAACGGAGGGTGGTCAAACGAAAAAAATATATGGTCAAACATGGTCAAACAAATGGTCAAACGATGGTGTAATAAAAACTTCAAAATTCCAATGATGGGGGCCAGCTTCACGGTAGTCCCTATTTTAAAATTGCCTATATCTCCAAAACGGAGGGTGGTCAAACGAAATAAAAATATGGGCAAACATGGTCAAACAAATGGTCAAACGATGGTGTAATAAAAACTTCAAAATTCCAATGATGGGGGCCAGCTTCTTCACGGTAGTCCCTATGTTAAAAATGCCTATATCTCTGAAACGGAGGGTGGTCAAACAAAAAAAAAGTGGTCAAACATGGTCAAACAAATGGTCAAACAAATGTAATAAAAAGTTGAAAATTCCAATTATTAAAATTCTAATTTTTAGGAGGTTATATAATGACCATTATACAAAGATATACTTTTTCGTTAAATAAATAATATGAGGAGTTCTTTCAATCTGTTGCTGTATTACATTATTCATAATACTTATTTTGTTTAGACATAATAAATTCACAAGACGTCTATAAATCTTCAGAAAACTTGTTTACGTATTTTACTGAAGTGCCGTTCGTTATAAATTATTCAAAGCACGCGATTCGTAGAGAAGGAAAATCTCATATAATAATTGATTAGAGTTATAGTCGTATAGTAGGTAGTGATATAATAATATCAAACGAGTAATCGCAGACGTATAGAGTATAGACCCACTCAGTGCAATCGGCGACACTCTGAATAAGAGATTTAACGATAATATTTCCGTTGAAACGAAATACTTAAAGCACAGGTCATGTAAGAGCACCTGCATTTGTAATAGGAGTTATCCGGCCCGTTGAATGGAAAAGTATGCACTTCAAAGGGATAATGCTATAAGGTTTTGTATGGCATCCTGTTCGTCCGTCTGTAATCTATTCTCTTTCTGTACTTTGTGCAGTTGGCTATGTGATACAAGCACTATTACAGTTAGTACTGACTCTTTTAAAGAACGTCCTAGCCGTTATACAACTAGTATATAAGTATATCCAGATATATACGTTCCTGTTTTATTAGCTGTATGTTAGGCCGGTCCTTATTTATACAGTGACCTTATTGTTTAAATCCATAATTAATTTCTGTGAAAATTGAGATCAATCAATACATATTAACCCGCCACAAAACGCATCAAAGACGATAATAATTAATTTAATGATATAAATTTTGTATTATTATTGTTGAGTCTATTGTCAAGTACTTATTTGTTATATCTACAATAATCGGATCTAAGTGGCTATCCTGGTCAACTAAGAACAAACTTCGACAAGTGAACACTGTTTCTAGTATGCTTTTCTTCGTACCATCGGAAGGCAGAAATTCCCCCCAATTGCGTATAGTTTTTTAGAATAAAAAGAATTTTTCGGTTGTTGGCAGTTTTTAGCACTGCTTGTCTCAAAAATTAGGCCGAATTCTGAATTTATGCCTTCAGACTCAGCTTGCGGATAAAAAAAAAACACTGGTTTGAGTTCCTATTTTGATGTGAACTGACCAGCGCTATGTGTGTAAAGATTGGTCATTTATCTGTTTCAATGTGCAATTTTAGTTGATTTGTTATCGTGATCTATGTGGAGATGTTTATCGTCGTAGTTGCTTTAAGAAACTTAATCTTTTACGCCTGATGAAAGAATAAAATATTCCGAAATATTACAAGAAAATACTTTTGATTTTTCGAACAAACCACAATCGAATTATACTGTGTTTGCAAAGAAATCTTCTCTCAGCTAGAAAAAAAAAGCAGTAATAGTTCTCACGTGATGGTTTTTGTTGGTTGTCAGTCAGGATAGCAACGTAGCTAAAATTCTTGCATTTAAAAAAAGTTAAGTTGCTGAAAATTTTTGGAAAATCTAGACTCAAAAATTAATGGAATTTTTTTTTATCAAGTTAATAACGGTAGTATGTATGTAAGTTTATTATAGTAAAACAAAATAAATAGTGTTTTTATTGTTTTTTTTATATTATGAAATTACACTTAATCTCGATTTGAAGCCCCTTCGGAATATGTATTCATAGATCTCAAAGCTTACAAGAAAGCCCTAGATCCGATACTGCTGGTTATAGCATAAAAAGTTATGTCTATCTTTTCGCTATTTTCCCTCGTAACGAGGTCGATGTTTCTTGTGTTAATACATTAAGCGCGTACGGAAATACATATGAAAAAAACAAAAGTTGTATATAAAATTTCGGATAGTATAGAATTATACCTATGCCCTGAAAACAAATCCGGTGTAAAAAATGGTCATCATCACGTAAACTTTTCGAAAAAGTGGGTGTTGAAAGTGTTATTAGTTGGTTTTATTATATTATTCTTAGCGCCATCTTGCCATCTGCTACAACTGAACATTATTAGGGTAGTGGAGGTAATATATGTTACTTGTACCTTATGCATTCGTTCCTGCACCAGTTGCTGCTGCGCTGTCAACATTTGTACATTGTCAGTTGTCGTAGCTATAAAGTCCACAATGTAACATCATTATGTTACTTCCTCCAGCAGAGCTTAATAAACGACTATTACAGAACACGACGTTCATTGCTGAGTATTGAACAGTGGGGATTCAAATGTCAAAAAGTGCGATTAAGGTATTTTTTGCAAATTTATTGAACCCATTATCCCAGAAACCTCAAAACTCTTGTAGTAAACCTTAACTAGAGGTTGCATTAATATGGACAGTTTTCAGAAATGTCTGAATCAATTTTTCATTGATCGTTATATCTAGTAATCCATGCACAATTGAAAACAAAAACTGTTCTGAAAGGGGTCCATATTTACGTAACTTGTTCCATTTAACCGACATCCTAGCTCTTACTGTTTTCGGCATTCTCATGTACATGATGTTCCGTCTCACGGATCATCATTGTACAGGTACTTATAAGTATATTTGAAGTCATAAAAAAATTAATTTAATTTTTTTGCATCCAAATGTTAATGTTTGTTCTACTTAATTAATTTAATACATAAAATACTTTTTTACTTTTCAATTATATTTCATGTGCTACAGTATCAAAAGGAAATTCAGTTATATGTAATTAAATAATCACTCACTTGGAATATTTCTGATATCAAATAATCAGTCAAAAACTATTCTGCTCTTACTAATTCTGAAATAATACATAAATACAGAAATAATACATACGATAACTCGACCGTAAGTTTTTGTTGTATTATTGTAACTCTATTACGCAAAAGTTATTTTTTTTTTAGATGTAGTATTGTCCTTAACTGAAACTTTCACAAGAACCTTTATCTAATTATTGCTTCTTCTCCGTTTTACATTTAGGCTGATGATGATCACTTTGCTGATCTAAACCGGTTCCTATTCAAATAAATGCCAATCGAAAGGATCAAAGAGGTTTTATTTCCAATACATATATTACTCACCTTTGAAAATTATGGACTCATTCAACAATAATACAGTTTGTTGTTATACATTTGAAAACAATTGTATTACAGCAAGTTTGCAGGGAAGTGTATCATCAAAATATTTTCTAAAAACTCGAAAGTTGGTGGGTTTTTGTCAAAAAGTCGACAAAAAAAAAACTGTTTTGTTTGATAGTTTCTTCTTTGGTGGACTTAATCCAAAAAATCCAGTAAAAATGTGACATTCTGTTTCACGTCTCATTTAACAAAAAGCCATAAGAAAGCCAAGAGAAAGGACTCAGAATGTCAACTAATCTATCTAGATTGTAGACTTCCGCGGTCTGAGTCAATGATAAATTGATTTCCTGGTGGAAACCGCGTTGATGACTTTGAGCAGTCGATGTTTCTTGCGCCGCGCCGTTGCAAGAGGCATTTTCAGGACTAACTATGATACCAAGTGCTAAGAAGGTGATGTCAACTAATGTCAAGTAAACTCATTGTTGGCACTGAATTCTTTAAGTATGCCGAAATAAAAAAAAATACCAAAATACCATTGACAACTAGATATGTGAAATGTTATTTCGGTACTGTTAAACGCGGAACCAACATTTCCATGTGTCCTGTTGAATGGCCTGTCCTACACAAATTCCCGAGTTGTCAAATGGTTTCGGCAAAGCTTTTAAGGCCCCCCCCCATCCAGTTTTTTCCTCTAAAATTGCCGCTATTTTTAGAATTTTTTATTGGCGAGACTATTTAATAAATCGATTCCAAATTTAGCACAAATATTTATTAGCTTTTCAGGTATCTACAAAAAAAATAATAAAGAAACACAACGAATCACATATCGCGACCATGACACTGCGCGAAGATCCGCGGTCACTGGTTGGCATGCTTGGGCCAATCGAGGTGATCTGAAATAAAAATATCGAATAGGGGCCTACTTTATACATAAATAGTTATCGTTTGAAGAACCAGAAAATACAAATATTTATATTTGAAGAAATGGTGACTTGTGAAAATCAAAATATCGATTTATCTCATAGAAATTGACAATATTTTCTCTATGAAAAGAAAAGTATATAACATATTGCAGTTCTGGTCCATCAAACGATAAAGGGATGTTTAGTTAACATCCAGTTAAAAATTGAAGTCAATCGGTTAAACAGTTTTTGAAATATCATGCCGTTCGCGAAAAAACGGTTTCGAGAAAAACACGTTTAAACTTTCAAGTACAGTTTATAACGTGACATCGAGTACTTAAAGCATTTTTCTGCTAATATGTTATACCAGGGCCATACTTTATTCCTTCCTCCACTTCGCAGAATATATTTTGACATATTTGCTCATTTCTACGCCTTGTTTAAGCTTATTCTGCAGGCTCGAGTGTACGTCTCGACGACCGCACCAGACGCTGTTTTTCGCGCACGTGTAGTGTACATATATCTTCGTTTCCGTGCCAACAAATTGTTGTCATAGTTTTAAGGACGGCAGAAAACCCCTTTTTATACATTCTTGCTGCTGTATAAGCCCCAATTTTGATAGGTTTTGAGCCACGGTAAATATGTTTGGGCGCGAGGCGCCAGACAGTAGAATTGAAGCTTTAGGTTGTTATTTTGAGTTTCTCCTCCCCAAACACCGTTCTAGCAACTCTCTCGAAGACAGGTTGTAAATCGGCTTGGCATTATCGACATTTTTATCAAGTGTTATTGAAGTCGTCGGCTTCGGTTTTTCGCATTTATATCGACACTGTGATCCCGCAGGGCAGTACATATGCTGGGGATTTTCATTCGTCCAGATCTTACGATAGAATTTGGTCTACACAGGGTTGTACATATTATCAACCGTCTGATGTCTTCTGATTGTAAAACAGAAAATTGTCTATTCTTTTCAATGTACAAGCCGCATCGGGCCGTGCTCCAACCCACAGCCCTGCGGAATATGTATTTGGTAGAATCCACTATTTTTCTCGCTGACCCATCATGTTCGCAGTACAGTTGTCTGTATGTACTTCGATACAATTGTCATGTTGCCAGATTCAGATTCCCAAAACTCACAGGCATGACCATAGGAAAATTTCACGGCAAAGTCAACCACTTTGTTAGTATATTTTTGTATCAGTAGGTACTGTGATCCCATGCAACGGAAGTGTAATCTGTCTTCTTCCATATCCCCTCTCAAAACCCATGCACTATAACGCGACTGAGGCGGTTGAGCGTATGGCTCGATGGTGTAAGTCAAACCACATGATTTTAAACTCCAGCAAGACCGCACTCGTGCAGTTCTCGGATTCTCCTTGTCGCTCGGTTCTTGTGAGGACACCTAGTGGTTCTATGGCGTTGAGCAGCGCCGTTAAGTTTCTTGGCGTGTGCCTGCAGAGTGATTTGCGCTGGGAGAGACACACTTCGGACATCGACTCTAAACTGACCCGCTTGCATTACTCTATGTTTAAGTTGAGGGATGTTGTAGGATTGAATGTTTTAAGGAATTACTATTTTGCCTGCGTAGAGTCCGTTCTATCCTACGGAATCGTTTTGTGGGGTTCTTCTCCCCATTTGGCTGTGTTATTTCGGCTGCAAAAGAGGTTTGTGCGGTGTATGCTACGCAAGGGATATAGGGATACATGCAGACCGCTTTATAAGACATTGAATATTTTAACTCTGCCATGTCTATACGTGTACAGGCTGGTTTCTTATTGCAGACGAAACATAAACCAATTTCAGAAAAATGGTGATATATCGCGATCCATGCAGACACGGAACACCTCGCGTCTTGCTGTTCCCCATCATACCTCGTCGGTCTTTGAAAGAGGGCCGCATTACATGATGATTAAAGTTTATAATGCGTTGCCCTCCCGGATCCTGAAGTTGACCGGTTTAAACATGTTTTGTGCTGAAGTTAAGCGTTACCTAATTGACCATTCCTTTTATTCAGTCAGTGAATTTATGACTGCTGTGAGTGATGTGTGATTGTTTTGATTTGTAATCGTTATTTTAAAATGTGACTGCTTGAATCCATTATCCGTAGTCTTTTAAATGTAAAATTGTATCCAGTTCTATTTTAGACGTCCATTTGTCCAAGGATATACTTTCGACTATTTGTGTTTACATTATAAGTGCCTTTTGACTATTGTCTATATCTTTGTAAGATCTTACGACAAATAAAGATTATTATTATTATTATAATTGCTTCGTCTTCCGCTGTCGACAATATATCGGCAGACGTACTAGCAAATGCTTTTCTTTCACTGGTGTGAATGAAGAAAATGTTCTTTTTTGTTGTCTATCAGTACCTGAAGGGGTTTTTTCTTGAGTGTTTCTTATCCATGACTGTTAATAATAATAATAATGTCTTAACAATTTCACAGAATAATAAACCACACACTGCAAGATCCCTTGGCTTGAAAAAATTTTTACTCGGAAACATTGTTGAGCGCGCGACCCGACCGATCCGCGCGCTCCGTATTTTTGGCACTTGCACGCCGTCGGCTAATTGCTTATAACTTGGCTAATTTTGCAAATATTGCCTTGAAACTTCGTACACACATTCTTAAGACCTTAGATAATAAAATAACGTATAGGAAAAAAAATCGATTTATTTTCATCAAAAAACCGGAATCCCCCTTTAACTTGTAGGTTCAATCTTTCATCTGACCCGACTAAAAGAATTATGTCATATCTAACAATATTTTTAGGGAAAATCAAGTTAAAGTTAAAACAAATGCAGAAGAAATGAAAGTTAGAACAATTTTTGTTGACATCTGTTGCTCACATCTCGAAGATGTGATGTTGTTATAAAGATATCGAAATCACATTACATTATGTGATTCTTTGTAACAATGACGTCACTAAATAAACATGTCAATCCCACGGAAACACAGACCAAGCTTAGCAAACGGCCACTTATAATTGACCCATTAGATCCTACGCAAAGAAAAACAAGTGTAGTCGGAAGTTACACAAGCTTATCCTAAAGCCGCGGATTAAATTTGGACGTATAATTTGAATAGCCAAATAAACGGAATATGCAAACAGAGAGTATATTACATTTTAATTCGATCCTTCGCTTTTGGAACGAAACAACAGACTTGCACAACACTATTCATTTCGCAGGTCAAAATCGACCAGGTAATTCCTGTAAAATGCTGACCAAAATTATGTCTTTGTTATAACTAAAATGAGGTGGTTAGTGTTGTTCAACGTTCTATTCAAGTACATTCGAAATTTTAACAAGAATGTTTTTTTTTCAGTTTTTGATGTTCAGATAGGTATTAGTGTAGTTCAAGTGCAATTTAACCGTGCATTATTTAAATAGATATCGTGGCCATTTATTATGTCCCATATATTGTGTCGTTTGACGTAGATTTTCTCGCAAATCTAGGGGCGAACAAATTTCGATGCTGTCCTTGATTAATATGCTACAACTCATAAAAATTAGAAAGTTGTATATGTCGGCGTTTTCCCGATTTTTTCAAATTAAGAAGAATTTGCGCTGTTTTTGGTCCGTAAAATTTTAAGTAATTAATTACTCTGGAAATAATCCAGAGATTTCAACGTATTAAACAGTAAACTCACCTGCGGAATGGTAACTTTTAATGTGCACTTTTGTAAAATGATCGGATTAGTGGTTAACACACAAAAAATTGTATTATGCAATGCCAGTAATTCCGTTAATAGAAGAGCTAGGATGATGAAGTATCGATCATAGACTAAATCATACTTTCAAAGTTTATTACAGAATCATTGTTTATCTTGCAGTTTCCCTCCAAAAGATCGCGTTGAAGCATCTCATGATCGCCGCAATTCACGCGGCGCTCTTCGGTCTTTGGTGTGCTGCGGGTAGGGCTGGGCCAAAAGATCGATCGATCGATCTGATCGATCGTTCGATCATCTTATTTGAAAGATCTGATCTGATCGAAAAGATCGATCTGATCGAAAAGATCGATCAGATCGAAAAGATCGATCAGATCGGTCAGTTTCTTTTGATGTACTATCGTGGCCATATATTATGTCCCTTCCTTTGACGTCCATTTTCTCGGAAACACAGGGGCGAAAATTTTTTTAAAAATTCTTGTGCTGTCCTTGATTAATATGCCACAACTCGTAAAAATTAGAAAGCTGTATATGTTGGCGTTTTCCCGATTTTTCCAAATTAAGAAGAATTGGCGCTGTTTTTGCCACGTACATTTTATTCGTTTAACTTTAGCAATTAATTACTCCGGAAATAATACATAGATTTGAACGAATTAAAAAGTAAAATCACCTGCGGAATGCTAGCTTTCAATGTGCATTTTTGTAAAATCATTGGATTAGTGGTTGACCCACAAAAAGCTATATTATGCAATGCCAGCCATTCCGTTATTAGAAGAGCTAGAATAATGAAATATAGACAATAAGCTACCCAATAATTCATAGGTTTAAAGTTTATTACATAATCATTGTTTATCTTGCATTTTTCATACAAAAGATCGTGCTGAAACTCCGCGTGAATTCCGACGCTCTACGGTCTTTGGGGTACTGCGGGGAAAGGCGGCGTTAGCGGTGCAGTCATGTCGGAGAGAACCGACACAGCTGGGAGAACCAGGGCAGCTAATTATCAATACACCAAGAACCATAACTTGACAAGGTAATAATTTTAACTAACAATTAAATTCTTAATATTTGCATAATTTTGATTATAATATTGTGACCCGGTACGAGAGAAATCTCTTCTATAGATTGGCGCTTATGTTTTCTTCAGTTTTTATACAATAAGGTTGTAAACAAGGTTTTGATGGAAGCGGATAGATCTAATAATATGGAGTTAGCAGATTTTCCGATTAGTCGTGAATACTAAATTAAGCTTGCTTGATAAACCCAAAAAATATTTAAAAGGTATGCCCGATTTTGTTATATATATTCAAACTATATAACAGTTTCAACAGCTTATTTATTAATAATATTTAAATACATGCAGAAACAATATAAAATAAATACCAACTCTTAATACATATATTACATATATTACAAACGTCAGCCGTCAGACCGTATAAAACTTAAAAATATCAAAAAACGTTTACAAATTTAGCATCGTAAATTTGTAGACACATTGAATATTTTGCAGATCACTAATTAATTTTAAATGCAAAAGCCGAAACCCGATTTAAATTGCCAATAATTCCCATGGAACTTCCAAATGCCTGTTCCTGGTTCTGTTATCTTATTGACTTATTTTGCCATTATTTTTAATTCGGTAATCTGTCGCCGGATATCCAAATTTCTTTGGCGAGGCATAATCGCCGTGTCGTTATATGTATTTTGTCCGTAAACACTGTTCTCCTAGTAACTAATGCACGTGCGATTCGCCACTCTGGCAGCGTCGCTGTCGATCCCTTTCCCCGCTCGCCCCTAGGACCGTAGAGCGCCGCGTCAACTGCAGCAATCATGAGATGCTTCAACTCGATCTTTTGTAGGGAAAATGCAAGATAAACCATGATTATGTAATAAACTTTAAACCTATAAATTAGTGGGTAGCCTATAGTCTATATTTTATTATTCTAGCTCTTCTAATAAAGGAATTGCTGGCATTGCATAATATAGCTTTTTGTGGGTCAAGCACTAATCCAATGATTTTACAAAAATGCACATTGAAAGCTAGCATTCCGAAGGTGAGTTTACTTTTTAATTCGTTCAAATCTATGTATTATTTCCGCAGTAATTAATTGCTAAAGTTAAACGAATAAAAATTACGTGGCAAAAACAGCCCCAATTCTTTTAAATTTTTAAAAATCGGGAAAACGCCAACACATACAGCTGTCTAATTTTTGTGAGTTGTAGCATATTAATCAAGAACAGCACCAGATTTGTTTAAAAATTTTTCGCCCCTAGGTTTCCGAGAAAATGGACGTCAAAAGAAGGGACATAATATATGGCCACGATAGTACGTGGCCGGACACGTGTACGTACCTATATGGAAGGACTGAAAGATCGATCGATCGTTCAGATCGATCCGATCGTTCAGATCAATCTGATCGATCCGATCGATCTGATCGATAGCGACGCTGCCGGTAGTGGGGGATCGCACGATGCATTAGTTACTAGAAGAAAAGAATAGTGTTTACGGACACAATATCACAACACGACGATTACATTATTTGTGCCTGTATTGCAATATTCCGGGCCGCTGGAAGACCTCACGAGGCGGTACCATAAAACTGTCTTGTTTCAAGTCCAACCGATTCCAGGTTTCTGGTTGACCTAGTCAGGAAAGGCGACCAAGGCAGTAATAGACGTGAGGGAGGGATACCAGGCATCTGGTGCTCGACCGGTGACTCATCCCGGGGCCTTCGGAAGTTGGCCAATATGAGTACTTAACGATCTGATATCTAGTATATCCGAATAGGGATTAAGGCAATTGCGGATAGGCGCAATAGCCCACATGACATCTATACCCTTCTCGATGTGGAGCTACCCTATCCCACATTTGTGGGTAATGAGATGCCGCTGAGGGAGACGACATGTGGTAGAGTTCTCGGCTTAAGCGTGCTCGACGGTGCATCCATCCTCAGATGAAAGGGTAACCTTTCTAACCTCGATGGGTACGGATAACGCGTGAGCGTTCCGGGCGGTGACTCGTCAAACGTGGATTCCGGAAGGTTTCCGACACGAGTACTTGGAGTAATTCAAGGCTGTGGGCTGCACTAACTCTTAGGTGTATTCCCCTAGAACCACCGGGGGCTACCCTATACCATGGTTCCTATGCCGTGGGTGAATGGCCGCCCTTCTACGGTGTGTACAGATGTTGAGTAGAGGTTCGCGCAAGTGGCCTCGCCGGCGACTCGTCCAACGGTGTCGGGGCAGCCCGACTAACACGAGTACCGAGGGGAAGGAGGGCCCCCATGGCTGGTCTGTATTGTGCGAGGTCTTAATTGTGTCTTGGGAGCCTGCGTGTGATGGTACCATAGGTGCAGACAAACGAACTTAGTTAGTGGATTTATAAATGCCAGCCATGGCCTCTTTCATCTGGAGTACGGACTCTCGGGGGCAGCTACATGTTTCCTAGGTGGCGTATACTGGATGCTGTATGGCGAAAGCTGGGTCGGCGAGCCGACCCCTATGGGGCGGCGGTCCTTATTCATGTATTGCAATATTACTAATAAATAAACTGTTGAAATTGTTATAATAGTTTGAATATTTATATAACAAAATCGGTCATACAAACCTTATTTAGTATTCACAACTAATCGGAAAATCTGCTAACTCCATATTCTTTAAGTCCACAAAAACGGTCTTCGACGGAGTCACTGACCGCTCTACGCAAAATATTGTTCATGTTTATGTCGGTCTTAAATATTAACAAATAGTCGGAATAAAGTCAAGGGACATGTAACGCAGTAAATACAGATTACCTATATGCATGCTAACTGCGTTGTTCTGTTAACATTCGTTACTGATATATCCGGTCTATCAAAATATTGTTTACAACCTTATTGTATAAAAACTGAAGAAAGCAAAAACGCCAATCGATAGACGAGACTCTCAATACAACCTGAATAAACATTTTCTGGTAAGCGGTTTAGGAGAAAACAAATCGGAAAGACGACCGTTAATTTGGAAATGCAAAAATCGGGTAAATTTTTTCACTTCTCTCGCGTTCATTTTGCAGTACCTACTTACACCGAGAGGCAAAAAATTTTGATATTCATACAACTTATGTAGAAATTGAGGAGTAAATTGAGGAGTGACGCACTATTTCAATTTTTTCTGTTCGATAGTTTTAGAGTTACGAGACGTCAAACACGGGAGTCAATAATATCGAAACGAGAGGTGGTAGTTAGGGCATTTCTCTCGTACCGGGTCACATAATAAAATAAAAATTTTGCAAAAAATAACTATTTAATTCTGTTAGTTAAAATTACTACCTTGTGTTATCGTTCTTTTTGTGTATTGATAATCAGCTCTCCGCGTTCTATCACTATCGACAGCACCACTAACGACCCCCTTCCCTGCAACACACCAAAGACCGTAGAGCGTCGGATTTCACGCGAGATTTCAGTACTATCTTTTGTATGGAAAATGCAAGATAAACAATGATTACGTAATAAACTGTAAACCTATGAATTATTAGGTAGCGTATAATCTGTATTTCGTTATTCTAGATCTTCTAATAACGGAGATGCTGGCATTCCATAATATAGCTTTTTGTGGGTCAACCACTAATCCAATCATTTTACAAAAATTGAAAACTAGCATTCCGCAGGTGATTTTGCTTTTTAATTCGTTGACATCTATGGATTATTTCCGGAGTAATTAACTACTAAAGTTAAACGAATGACATTTACGGGGCAAAAACAGCGCCAATTCTTCATAATTTGGCAAAATCGAGAAAACGTCAACATTTACAGCTTTCTTCTAATTTTTATGAATTGTAGAATATCTATCAAGGACTGCATCATATTTAAAAAAAAAAATTCGCCCCTAGATTTGCGAGATTTTTTACGTCAAAACAGGGGACATAATATATGGCCACGATAGTACATTAACATAAATACTTTGTCTATGAGATTTAATAATTTGAGCACTAAAATAAAAGATATTGTGCATTAAATAAACAAGAAAACTTCGCGAGCATGAAGTTCATACGCGAGCCGGAGATAACGGATTTATATCCGCTATGTGCGAGTCAAATACAACGTTGTAGCTACAACTCATAAATTTCATTCCATATAAAATATTTTGAATGTGTTTGCCAATGATGGCAAGGCGAACTGCCAAATAACTGTCAACCACGTAGGTTTTGACAGACTTGACAGTACATTCGCATACTTATTGCAGTTCCTTGGAAAAATGAAGGTATTATTCAAACGAACTGTGAGTATTTTATAAAGCTACTGTCCTTATTTCGTCGTGGTATATCATGGTTGGGATTACATAATCATAGATGCGTATGCAATAAACTTATTATATGTATATGAATCGTAGATAAAAAATCTGATGTGGCCAGGCACATGACTTTATCATACAAAATATAAAATTAATAGTTTAACCGCATGAGAATCTATTTGATTGAGATAAATCGGGTCTGCATTAAAATTAAACTAGTTAGCAAGGATTTGACAGATATTTTAATAGTCAATAGTATCAATAGCAGGTATTGTCAAAGCATCAGCATTTGACACTACCTACTGTCATCAGAATAATAGTTATTTATCTCACAAGTGCCGAAAGTACGGAATAGCGCGACGAGCGGTGATGCGGCGCGTGACCGCGCGTCACCAATGGCGGAGCGTCGCCGTCGCATGTGAGCGAGTCGCGCTATATAGTTTTCGGCAGGAGTGACATCAACGTTTTTGTATTGCTTTTTGAGAAAAAATTTTTCATTTTTCAAAAAAATCTAAAATATTATATTTCTGTATAGTAAATGTTAGGTTGACGCTTCTACGAAACGTCAAGTTTAAAAAGGTAATTCAAATTCTGACAGATTTATATTCGGTCATGAAGTCTAGATGTCATATCCGTACCAACATACTAAAATATAACTACACTCATCATAGCGATGAGTGTATAATCAAATAAAATAGGATCACCAATTTGATTGTTTGTTGATAAGAAATATCAACCCGTTGTTATATCTAATTGTAAAAACGATAAATTTAGAAAACTGTAAATAAAGTAGCTTTTCTAAATTTATCGTTTTTACAATTAGATATAACAACGGGTTGATATTTCTTATCAACAAACAATCAAATTGGTGATCCTATTTTATTTGAATTTTGTATTTTGTACATTGCCGCACTAGAGCAGCAACGTTCCATAGCGGTTCTCCCATGGTTCTCCAACCTCTGATCCCTCTGATGAAATCAGCTGTTTTCGAGTGTGACAGCTATAGACATTTCATATTTGTCAAAATCCTGGCTACTATGTAATTTCATATCAATGCAGATGCGACCGATCTCGATCAAATAGAATTTGCTCTTGCAGCTAAACTATTAATTTTACCAAAAAATGTCATAGGCATAAATTATTCAAAATTTCCTCTACTTTAATTTAGTATTTAACTATTTTGACGAAATTACAGAAATGGCAGCTCATTTGCAAAATCCTTGAAAAACGCTTAGAATAAACTACCAGTTCCTTTGGACCCTTTTGAACCAAAAGCTTTTCAGCTCTAAGTTTGGTCATAAAACTTCTAAATATGAACTTTCGTCCCGATACCTTTAGTAGTTTCTCCGGAATCGTCGTCACAAAAATCGAGTACACACATACGCACACACACACACACACACACATACACACACACACACACACACACACAGACATTTTTTTGTACCTTGGTCAAAAATGTTCAGGGGACCCATAGAGACCTATTTCCGCTAAAACCTCAAAAATTTTTTTCGGCACGATTACAATACTTCATCATACTGCGTATGATAAAGTAAAAATATTTTATTGCGCATTATTTTATTTTAATTGTGCCCTAGAATGGATAACTTGAAGATGAACGTTTAGAAAAAAATTAAAGGTAAAAAGGACCACCCTAGCATACATAGATTTTTATAAATCAGTACTTTTCCAGGGATCCTCTTTTGTGCTTTACTTAGCATGTTCTTACCACTAGATATAACCCTCCGTTATAAAACGCTATGATTTACTGTTTGCTACTTTATTGTTAAGTAAATTAAATACCTGAGAAATTTATAATTGAATTCGTGAGACTAAAAGCGAACCAAGTAAAAATTTGGGTAACCAACACAACTATTTTAGAAGTAAACCTAGAGCACCGTTTATAACTTAAATAATTTGTTTCTTTTTTTCAATAAAAAAAGAGATATTCAAATGTCTTACAATAAACAAGTCCTGGCTTGCAATCCCTGTTGCTCGTACGTGCATACGTCGTACGATTAAACATTTCTTCTATCTCTTCTAGAAAACTGTCCATTATTAGAAAATATCACTGTTTGCTTTATATCCCACGATATTTGTACAATATCAATTCTGCGAGTTCCATGTATATTTGATGTAAACATCGATAATTTTAAAGATTTATGTATCCCTAGTGCGACCCCAATTAGAAATGCTCAAAGCGCGCTGGAGAGCCGTGCGCTAAAGGTCTGCTAAAAGCAGGCCCAGAATTGCAGTTGAGCGAAGCGTAGTCGATCTGTACTACCGAAACCAAGAAAACCTTTCCTAAGATCCACCTTAACGTGGTGGTGGCCATTCATTCAAGTATAAACAAACAACAAGGTGGTAGCACATTTAAACTTTTTAATAATCTCACCGATATTAATTTTAACGAGAAACATTACTTAATAATGGATACCAATACGCTTTACAAAATACGAAAACAGTATTACCTTAGCATCAGTATAAATAGAAAATGCAATGTACAAACACCACAATTTTAATAAAATTAGAAATGAAATAATTTCTTTTTTACAGAATGAGATTAAACATTAAACATAACAACCAACCCGGCAACAATAAATATAAAAATACAAATGGATAAAAATACATAGAAGAAATTAGAAATAAATGAACTGAAAACAACGCTATCATAGTAAAAGCTGATAGAAATGCCGGATTGGTTGTTATGGAAAAACAATCATACATTGATAAAACTGTACAATTTCTTAATGAAAACAGCTATGTTCAGCTCCGCAAAAGCCGCTTGAATGAAACGGTCGCGAAAACAAAATGTGTCGTTAAGTAATTTAAACGGACTTTGATTGACTTGACTCCACACTGCTATATATCAAACAAGAGTTACATTTCGAATGTCCTTTATTTCATTCATACACAACTAGTACAGATGCGTACATAACAGGTTTTCCGTAGTGGAGAGTTTTCCGAAATATAATCATATGCCAATAGGCAACCCAATATACACCATTATCCTCCCTCTAAAATTACACCACATCAAAATTGAATGCATCAATAAATCGTATAAAACATAATTATCCATTAAATAAACCAAATGTACCATACAAAAAATATTATATACCCCAATAATATTAATAACAAAATATATAATGGTGATACTAATAACAAATTATAAATTTCACAATAAAAATATAATAACCAATTTATTACTCCTAAATTCATTATAAACTAAACAATTGTACCTACAATAATTATACATTTCAAGTATCATACTATTTTAAATCTATCTTATTGCGAGGTCGTAAATTATAAGGAAGAACTGCTTCTATCTCTTCCGAAATTACTTCAGTAGTACTAGCACTAGTAATATCTTGTATTTCACTATCTCGGTTATTACTTTCTAATTTCTGTACATCCTCACTTGATTCTGGGAATAGTTGTAAAGGCTGGCGGGGTTTTGAATTTGTGGGAAGAATTTGATTTGAATGTCTGCGCCACTCTTTACCCTTTTCCACATTAATATCAAACATAGTTTTTCCGCATTCTTTCACGACCACTCCGGGTGCCCAGTTCTGATTAGAACCTGTAAAGTCTTTCACTAAAACATTATCGCCAACTCTAATCGGTTGTTTATCATGACAATGGTTCTTGATTTGTTTCTGCATAACTGCATTTATAATTTTATTCTCATTAGGTCTTAGTAAATCGAAACGTGATCGTAATTCCCTGTTAAACATTAGTTTTGCAGGTGATTGTTCGGTGGTGCAATGAGCAGCAATACGATAATTAAATAAATACCTTATTAATTCGTCTTCGATGTCTTTTCCTTCTGAGTTTGCCTTTTTAATAGCTAATTTAACTAATTTTACGGAGTTCTCTGCCAAGCCATTGCTTGCTGGATGGTAAGGTGCCGTGGTCACATGTCTAATGCCGTTATTTTTAAGAAATGACCCAAACTCAAAACCAGTAAACGGGGGACCATTGTCACTAGCAATTGTGTTTGGAATTCCAAAACGAGCAAATATTTCACGTAATGCTTTGATTGTTTTAATGGCATTGGTTTCTTTCATTTTTACAATCTCAATCCATTTGGTATAGGAATCAACCACAACCAGATATTTTAAATTAAAAATTGGCCCCAAGAAATCTATGTGAATACGACTCCAAGGCGAATCCGCTTTGGGCCAAGCTGTCGAATAACTAGTCGGATTAGGACGAAATTTACCACAGATTGAAGAGTCTTGGGACATTTTTTCAATTTCGGCATCTAATGATGGCCACCAAAAATACGATCTTGCTATTGATTTTGATTTAGTAACGCCCATGTGACTTGAGTGTAACTCTTTTAATACGGAACCTCGAAATTTGTTAGGTATTATAATTCTATAACCCCACATTAAACATCTGTGCGTTATATGTAATTCCTCTTTTCGTGAATAAAAACCTTTATTTAAAAAAATAATTATTTAAAAAAAAAAAAAAAAAAAATTAAAAAAACAAAAAACAACATAAACAAAGAAAAAAGACAAAATCGAAAAAAAAAAAACAGAAAAGCTTAAATTATTAATCACAACCAAAATGACCAGAACCAGAAATAAAGCAAAAAATAACGACCAGGAGTCGAGTGATAGCGATGAAGGCTGTACCAATCAGGACTTAATGAAAGAACTGAAGGAAATGCGAAAGACTTTAGAGTTCCTATCCGCTAAATACGACGAAATACTAAAAGATCATACCGACATCAAAAACCAATTGAGCGAAGAAGTCAAAGCAAGGAAAAAACTAACCGTGAGGGTGGAAGAACTGGAGGACGCCTTGGAGGGTAGAGAACGGAATAAAATTGCAAACAACATCATAATAAGCGGAATAGAGAGACAGGAACGCAGAGAAAAAACTAAGGATGTGGTCATGAAGGTAATGAGAGCAATGAAAATAAACATCGAGGACGGTGAAATTATAAACGCGCACAGGAAAGACGATAACAAAGAAACCAGCCCAATAATAGTTGAATTTAAAACCAAAGAAAACCAAGTAGATATCCTCAAGAGCAGAAGAACGGTGGGTGCCATTACAACAACAGAATGTTTACTCAAGGGCAAAAATGCAACCATATTTATGAACGAACAATTAACTCACAAAACGAATAACTTATTCTTCAAGGCAAGGGAAGCAAAAAGAGTAAAACAATATAAAGCTGCGTGGACACGAGAAAACAAAGTCTTTATGAGGAAAACCGAAACAAGTAGCAAGATTAGAATAAGGAACATCGACGATCTTGACAAATTACAATAAAAACATCACCAAAATACAAAAACAAAAAACGCACAAATACCAATGACTTCCATATATTTACACAATGTCCAAAGTATCAAGAACAAGCATCACGAACTCGAACTCATACCAGCACTATACGACCCAACGATAATTGTAATAACGGAAACATGGCTTGCATCTCAAAATGAACGACTTTACAATATAAGAGGGTATAATGCAGAATACCACTCCAGAGAAAATACCATACGAGGAGGAGGGCTAGCGATATACATAAAACAAGGCGTCGAATACACAGTAAAAAACAAAATAACATCAAAAAACATAGAATCACTATCGATCTACCTAGAAAAAGATAAAATATCGATGACGGCCGTATATAAGCCCCCGCACGTGACATTCGACGACCTCAAATATACACTGCAGAACAATATACTAAATAGAAGGAAACCCCACATCGTGCTCGGTGACTTTAATATTAACATAATGAACAACAACAATAATTCGAAAGACTACAAATCCATAATCACTGAGCAGGGATATGAGCTGATCAATAAGACCGGAAAGAAGCACTATACTAGAACGAACCCTCGCGGAGAGAATACAATCTTGGATCACATCATAACAAACATAAAACAGAAGATACGAAAGATCAAAATAATACCAACGAACGTATCAGACCATTATCCAATAATAACGGAACTTACAGGACTAGACACACCAAAATACGCATATTACACCTATAAACACACGGATACAAAGAAAATAAAACATGACATAGACCAAATAATAAGCGAAGAAATAGACACTTTCGAAGACTTATCAAAATCGCTGGAGACCATAATTACAAAAAACAAAACAGAAACAAAGATTAAAAGACAAACAAAATGCGAATGGATAACAAAGGAAATAATAACCGACATAAAAAAGCGCAACAAGACTCATAAGATGTATAGGAAAGACTTAACAAATGACCTACTAAAGCAGAGATACTATGAAATTAAGAAACATACCGCAAGAAAAATAAAAGCAGCCAAAATAAACTATTTCAACAAAAAATTTCTGGCAATCCGGTACGACAACAAAAAAACTTGGTCAATAGTGAACAGCTTAATAAACAAAGAAACTATGAAAAAAAACCCAATAACAAAAATCACAAAAGAAAACCACTCCCAAACAACGGACAAAACAGAAATTGCTAACGAAATAAACAAATACTTTTCGCAAATAGGAGAAAAACTAACAGCAAAATGCCACCCAAAAAAACTAAACAATGACGAACAACCCAAACATAAAATCACAGCGGCCAAATTCTATGACACAAACGATGAAGAAGTGCGAGATATACTTAGAAAACTAAAGAAGAACAAAGCCCCTGGCTTCGACTGCATAACAAATAACATGCTGACTGATAACGCAGACAAATTGGCAACAATCATAACAAGATTAACGAACAAAATGCTCGAAGAAGGAATCTACCCAGAATATCTAAAGAAAACAACAATAGTACCAATATACAAAAACGGGGACAACACCAAACCTGAAAACTATAGACCTATCTCCAAACTATCTGCGTTAAATAGAATCACGGAGACTATAATAAAACGACGTCTGGATCAACATATACAGGCGAACAAACTAATAAACGAACGCCAATACGCATTCCAACAACATACTGGAACCACATCAGCAGTGCTGGACTTAATAGCAAATATAGCAAAGAACCTAGACAAAAAGAAAGAAGTAGCTATAATTTTTATAGACATGAAAAAAGCCTTTGACACCATAAACAAAGACAAATTATTGGAAAAAATGGAACCACTCGGAATAACTGGTAACAACCTAAACCTGATAAAAACATACATCAAAAACAGGCCCCAACAAGTGCAAATAGGCGAGACAAAAAGTGAAACGAGATACCCATCATTCGGAGTGCCACAGGGAGGAAATCTATCACCAATCATGTACATTTTATATACTAACGATATCCACGAATTATCGCTAAGAGGCAGCCTGTCTGTGTTCGCCGACGATATTTGCATAATGTACACAAACAACAACCTAGAAACAATACAAGAACAAATAACCACCGACATTAAGAAATTAGAGGATTGGAGCACAGATAATTACCTAACTATAAACGAGCTGAAAACAAACTACATGATAATGAACAACACCAACGGTAAAAGACTACAAATCCAAATAAATGGCCACACGATAGAGGAAACTAAAGAAGCAAAATACCTAGGACTGAGGATCTCGCATGACATGAGATGGGACACACATGTAAACCACATAAGACAACAAAACGCGATAGCAATATCAAAAATCACAAAAATCAGAACCCTAATACCAAATCACATGAGGAAGACAATATACCACTCCATGTTTGCATGCAACTTAAAGTACCTAGGAACCATTTGGGGCTCAACAACGATCACTAACTTAAAAAAACTACAAGTACAACAAAATAAAGCTTTGAAACTGATTCACAACTTCGACCACCTCACACCCACAAAAGCACTGTTCGAGCTTACTCGAGAATTAGACGTTAAACAGACCCTCCAACTAAACGACCTTTTGCTGTTACATAAAGCGATAAATAGAAAAATTAAAACGGACTTGACACTATTAACAAATAAAGACATTCACAACAAGAACACCAGACAACGAACTCACATACGAACTCAGAAAGTAAACACAAAAAAATATACATTGAGTATAACAACTGACACAATAAACAAATACAACAAACTAGAAGACAATATTAAGAAACTGCAACACAATCCTTTCAAACAAAAAATAATGCAAATGATTCTGATGAGGACAATTTGACGTGACCCCGACAGTATAGACACAAAAACAACATACCCTCGATACCGTCAGCCCGAGGATGAACTTCACCACTCGAGGCGAGGACAGAGGGAGGAAGCCGCATGGAGGATTGATGCCGTGTATTGAATATGTTATTTATATTACATGACTCAATAACTCAATGTGCAATGCTATGTAAATAGTAGAACAAATAAAGTTTCATTTCATTTCATTTCATTTCATTTCTTTGATGTGCAAATTATTTGGCCATCCGTTCAAACAATATAAATAAACTTTTGATAATTCTGGGTCTGTTCTTGTCTCTCTAGCGATCAGTTTATAGTTCAATGGCATCATCTCATTGATATATGCAATATGTCCAAAATCAATCGATTGTTTGCTGCAATATTCAATTGGCAATCGCGATAGGGTATCCGCGCTAACGTTGTCTTTAGAAGAAATATATTTAATGTTAAACTGATAACCAGCCAATATGATTGCCCATCTTTGGAATCTATTGGCAGTCATAGTCGGAATTCCCCTCTTGCTACCAAATATGGTAACAAGAGGTTTATGATCGGTTAATAACGTAAATTCCTGCCCGTATAAGTATTGATTGAATTTTTTCACTCCGAAAATGACAGCCAACGCCTCTTTCTCAATTTGCGAATATTGTTTCTCATGCTTATTCAATGTCTTAGATGCGAAAGCAATTGGTCGTACATTACCTTTGCCATAATCATGGGAAATTACTGCACCTATCCCGTATTCACTGGCATCGCATGACAAGGTCAACGGAACATTAGGATTATAGTGTGCTAAAAAATCAACACTCTCCATCATTTTTTTAATATCATCTACCGCTTGTTGATGTGTATTATTCCAATGCCATATAAATTTTTTTTGCAATAATTTATATAACGGATATAATGTTCCACTAATATTTGACAAGAATTTTGAATAATAATTTATCAATCCCAAAAATGCCTGCAGCTCTTTTATGTTGGTTGGAACCTTTGCATTCATTATAGCGTCAATTTTTTCGTTCGAAGTATGCAACCCTTCTGCATCTATTACATAGCCTAGATACGAGACTTTTTCTTGAAAAAAACTACATTTATTTTGCTCAACTCTCAAGCCAACTTCATTCAACTTTCCTAATACAAATCGCAGTATTTGAACGTGTTCGTTCATATCCTGACCGGTAATTAGTATATCATCAAGGAAAACTGCCACACCCCTCGTTCCAGCAAATAATGAATCTATAAATTTTTGGAAAATGGCTGGTGCCGATGCAATACCAAAAGGTAAACGATTGTAAGCAAAAAGACCCTTATGGGTATTAATTGTAACAATTTTCCGAGAATCACTGTCCAATAGAATTTGTGAATAGGCCTTTGACAAATCTATTTTACTGAATAATTTGCCGTGTTGTAAATTAGAAATTAATTCCTCGATCTTCGGCAGTGGATATTTATTAATGAATAAGTTAGGGTTTACCGTCACTTTAAAGTCACCACAAATTCTAATCTCACCATTTTTCTTCAAAACTGGCACAATGGGTGTTGCCCAATCACTACAGTTAATTGCTGTAATTATATTATCCTGTATTAATTTATCTAACTCGTTGTCAACTTTTTCCTTTAAGGCAAAGGGAAGTGGAAGATGTCTACAAAAAACCGGCTTAGAATCCGGCTTCAAATCTAACCTTGCTTCAAAAATGTTTACAGTGCCCAGTTCCCTCTTGAACACATTTGGAATTCATCAATCAATTTTTGTTTTATGCTATCATTAGTCATATAAAAATTATTATACAATTTCATTCTTAATTGTTTTAACCACATTCGGCCAATTAATGGAGGACCGCCTCCTTCGACAACATACAGTTCTAAATCATGGTCATAGTTATTAAAATGTACATTTACCGTAATAAATCCCAAAGGAAAAATTGATTCACCGGTATAGGTATTTAATTTTAAATCAGTTTTAAATATTTTATTCGAAGAAAAGTATTTTTTGTAATGATTACTGTTAATTATTGAAATCTCTGACCCAGTATCTATCTCCATAACCAGAGAAACATTGTCAATCTTAACTTCACACGTAAAAGGTTTTATTCGGCTACCCAGATGATACAAGTTATAATCAGAATCAGAATTAGACTCAGAACTAACATTTTCCTTAACATAATGATTACGGGCAATTTTTTTCTTCGTTTCATCGTTATTTATACAAACTTTATTAATATGGCCTTTCCTTTTGCAATTAAAACAAGTTGCGTTTCTAAAATAACAGTGTTCGGCTCTATGGTTTTGCTTACCACAATGACGACACGGTGGAGCACGTGCTGCTGAACTAGAGCCAGCTTCTGCTTCTTTTCTCGTTCGCCAATTAGCTGACTTATTTGCCGATGATTGCTGGTCCCTTCGTGGTTCCGATCTGCCATGGTAGTGAATTTGGTTGGAAATTGTATTACCTTCCACAAGGACAGTATTCCTTTCCGCGGTTTCCATGCCTACCGCCAACTCGTACGCCCTGGTAAACATCAACGACTTTTCTGTAAACAAACGTTGCTTTATTGCGTCATTGCGAATACCAAAAACGAGCTGATCCCGTAGATTTTCTTCAAGAGTTAAACCAAAATTGCAATCCTTGGATAATTTCTTTAATTCGGCCACATAATCGGAAATGGATTCGTTGATTTCTTGCCTTCGGTGTCGAAATGTATACCTTACAGCCAAGACCGAAGGTGTCGGCAGCAAATATTTCTTCATCTCCTCGACTAATTCGTTGTACGATAAATCTTCTGGCTTCTTTGGACTGCATAAATTCGTCATGAGCTCGTACGTTTCGTCTCCAACTGCAGTGATCAAGATGGACACTTTTTTTTCTTGTTTCACATCGTTTGCGATGAAATATTGCTCTATACGAGCGATATATGTCGCCCAATTCTTCTTCTCGATTACGTATTCTTTAATACGACCAAACGACATTTTTCTTCGGTTTATAAACTGTACTTAATTTAACTTTGTAATTTCTTTTTATCCTCGTCGCCATTTGCTATATATCAAACAAGAGTTACATTTCGAATGTCCTTTATTTCATTCATACACAACTACAGATGCGTACATAACAGGTTTTCCGTAGTGGAGAGTTTTCCAAAATATAATCATATGCCAATAGGCAACCCAATATACACCACACACCATTATTCTTTTATCCCCATGAATTTTAATGTACCCAACTTTATGCACTTCCTAAGTTACACAAGAAGGACCATCCCATTTGCCCTATCACAGCATTTTATGATTCACCAACATTCTACCTTGCTAAAATACATAATGTTAAACCTTTTCGAAAGCTTAGATTATTATTAACCTAAATATTCAATCAAAAATACTTCACAATTTATTAACGAAACTAAAAACATCACTTGGAAAGATCATGGTATCTTTTGACATAACAAACTTATATACTAACGCTCCCATAGACCTCACCCTTAATCTTCTTTCACAGCTTTTCAATACACACTTTAACGATAAACAAAAAGTAGATCATTACAACTTAATCTTGGAACACATTGTTAAACAAAATGTATGCAGTTTTAATGACAAATTTTACAAGATTGACACAATCTTCTGTACTTTCCGATATTTTCCTTGATCACATAGAATAGAGCAAGAACTTATTCTCAATAACAAAAACCCATATAAAGGATGATGCCTTTTGCGTGTGGAGAGGTGATGTGATGATCGTTCATAGTTTCTTGGCTTTTGTGAACAACCTTGACAACAAACTTAAACTTACTCTTGAGATCGAAAACATTAAAACTTTAAACTTTATAGATTTATCTTTAGCTAACTGTAACAATATCATTGAATATTATATATTGTATAAAAAGCTCACTGCAGTACCAACCATAATCCCATATCACACATGTCATCCTTTTCCCAGCGCATGGCCTCTTTTCGTTTTCTCTTCGTACGTTGGTTAACATATCCCCTCAATTACCACTCCAGAATCGATGAATTAAACTACATTTAAAACCTTGCGTCAAACAATTCTTTCCCTATCAAACCTATCAACCGTCTTTTACAACAAATCTTAAACACCTCTGACCTACTTTATATATCGGAGAAAATATACAAACCGCTCACTTACAATAATGTTAAGCTGAAACGTAACAAAATCTTACCGAAATTTAACTATTATCCTGCTTTTAAAAGCAGTAACACCATTTACAAGTAACTATCAAATTTCAAAACCCGTAAATCAGTTATGGATGAGTCTGGAGTCTACTCAGTCGAATGTTCTAATTGTGACGCTGTTTATGTTGGTCAAACCGGAAGGAAGTTGGCAAAACGGAGGTAGAACATAAATATAAAACTTCTTCTAACATTTATCAGCATAAAATTTCAACATGTGATTGTATAAAATACAATGAACCTACACTACTTTACAAATGTAATAAAAAGTGCAAATTAGATTTGTTAGAACAACTTGAAATAGAAAAGCATAGAAGAACCCACAATATCACCCTACTAAATCATCAACTACACTTTCAACAAAAACCTTTATTCATGTTCACATAACAATAGTTTTAAAATTTTGAATCTTAAGTTGTGTGCCAATTTCAGCCACCCTTCTTGCTAACTTCCAGCCGTGTGTCAAATGTCCTCGTCTTTTTACACATGGCACACGTTTTATTTAATGTTTTTAATTATCTGACTGTGAATACTGTTAAATTATTTATCTATTATACTACCACCACTATGCTTAGTGTAGATTTAGGCCGAAGATGTTTATTAGAAACGAAGTCGGTACCTAAGCGATTAAAACTCTTATTACAAAGGAAAAAAGGGTTTTATTTTACTAATTAAACAACTAGTTCATACAATTAATTTTAGTTTGCTTGGCTGAATAATTGTTTTTTAATATTGTTTACCAAAAAAATAATTTAAAACCAATTTTCGAAAATTTTGCTTACTCAAGGCCATAATATTATGCTACAATTAAGACATATTAAAGATCTGTCAAATTCATTAAAAAAATATAGGGTTGTCATTTAAAAAAAAATCGATCACGTCATCTGTTAAGAACAATTCAAGGTAAAACAATTAATTTGATATCATAAGGTGTATTTTGATAACTATAAATGGACGAGTTCGAGGATTTTTAAAAATAGCAAACCGTTCTTGAGACTTTGTCATTTTTCCATACTTTACGCGCTCACTGTATAGTGTGTGGAACAAATTACATTATTAACCAAACATTTAAACTTTTTTGTTTATGGAAATTGTAAATAGCATATTAAAAGTTCGTATCAATCCTACACCCGAAAAAAATAGATCGTGTTGTCTTCCTGTCGTGTGTACATCTTACCTTAAAAAGACATTATGCATCAATAGGTATTTATGGGAACTTTTCTAAGATGTTTAAAATAACAACATAAATTTCCTAACAACCTTTCTTATTTCTAATTTTTTAAAGGCTGAAGTCAATTCGACTGGTGGCACATGATCAAACCAAAAAGTGATTAGCAAAAATATTACGGTTTTTGGCGTGATAATTTCCATTTATAATATGTACGTTACTAAGTGGTGCGTAATCCGGTAGCAATGTTTACGGAACGTTTCTATTTGAACAGGAATTAAGCTGTTTTTTATGTTTTTCCGGAAAAAATTGTTAACCTTTAAAGTATTTTTCATCAGGACTGCGTAGCCTAGATATTAGGAGCCACGTAACACTTGGTAAACTCTGTTTCATATTTTGTAATTTGAGTCTCATAACAAATTAAAACTTTAACTGGAAAAGTTTCGACATCGCCGCAAGATGTCGACTTGCTGCGGATAATCTAAGGATATAATCACGAACAAAGCATCAGTTTTTATGTCTTAATATTTGAAATATGTATACGCATTACCTAGACCTAGCATGCACTTAAAATGCACAAAACCTCATTAAAGTCGTCGGATAAAAACTGTACACAGACTGCGTTGTTTAACAGATCAAGGTAACGAACAATTGAGAAAGCACTTGGGCCATAATTACATACTAGTTCGAATTATTGTTCAAACTAAGATACTATAGTCGATATAATACATCTTATAGGATGGGCTAGCTCACAATCGACCAGAATAACAAAACTTGGCTTTAGTAAAAGTCTGATGAATGTCGAGATATTGGCGCATGAACCAGGCCATCATCCTTTACTATTTAGACATTGGGTTATGGAACGCCTTGTATACGTCTCCCTCAGCCTTAGAAATGCGACAAAGTTCTGCATTTTATGACTGCAACCTTGCAAAAATTGTGCATGCATAAAATTCAGATATGGTAATATAATTTAACATTTTATGTTACCACAAACATTGACGACGCGGCGTTACGGTGATTTCAGTACATAACCGGCATCAGATAAAATGTAGTATATATATACAACGTGGATAAAAAAAATGCATCTGACATTTATTGTAGATGATCAAAACATCTAGAAATTTGATCCCAACTTTTACAGTCGCCAGAACATACCAAGGAAGATATTGACAAAAACGATTTTGAAAGATAGGGAAAATGGTGTATATGACCAGGGGCGGATTAAGGATAGTCGGGGCCCCTAGGCAAATCATATTCGGCGGCCCAACCCGCAATTTAAATTAAAGAACAAATAAATAACATGATTTCTATAACATCTTAAACAGTTTTATAATAATTAGAATTCTTTGATATAATAGCAGTGTTACCAAAAATAAAAAACTCCCGGATATTGTAGTGTCGTTTTTACAAATTTATCTTGCCAATTTTAGAATTTGACAGTTCATTTGTCATGTCTATAAAATTAGACATTTCTGACTGTGACTGGATTTGTCATCTCAGGCGTTTAAAATATATTTTATGGGATAATATGTTTTACCCCGAAACTTGATCCACGTTTTCCAATTTTACAAGTAGACAACCAAAATTGACGGTTTAAAAGGTAAAAGGTGTCAAAGTGGGCGTATTGACATCAATAATAAACAAAATATATATCAAATCAAAACAAATCAAATAGTTTATTGGTGTTTGTACGATGTTTACATGTTTACACAAGTCAATCAACACAATCTTAAAGATGCGCACAAACGTAATCACAGCCTTTGCTGGTCAAAAAGAAAAAACACACAATAAATAAGTAAATTGTAGACTTCCGCGGTCTGAGTCAATGATATATTGATTTCCGGGTGGAAACCGCGTTGGGGACTTTGAAGTAGTCGACGTTTCGCGTTCTGTTGCAAGAGGTATCTTCAGGACTAAGTTATCAAACCAAGCGCTAAGAAGATGAAACGTCGACTACTTCAAAGTCCTCAACGCGGTTTCCACCCGGAAATCAATATATCACAATAAATAAGTAAGTAGACAAAACATGGACACAGGCAAGCGTAACACTTGGCCGGTCGGAGGCATCACCAATACCAATAACAACACAATAACAACAGCGAGCAGGTCACAATACAATGTCAGTCTAACAGCAGAAACAATAGAGTTACAAAATCAATAGACAAGTAAACATATGAAACTTTAAAATATCATCACCTTTCAAGGCACTTTATCAGCGACCAGGCTATGACAAGCCGGGGAGTTTTTTCTAGGACTTTGAAGTAGTCGACGTTTCGCGCTCTGTTGCAAGAGATCTTCAGGACTAAGTTATCAAACCAAGCGCTAAGAAGATGAAACGTCGACTACTTCAAAGTCCTCAACGCGGTTTCCACCCGGAAATCAATATATCACAATAAATAAGTAAGTAGACAAAACATGGACACATGCAAGCGTAACACTTTGCCGGTTGGAAGCATCACCAATACCAATAACAACACAATAACAACAGCTCTATTGTGACCTGCTCGGTCACAATACAATGTCAGTCTAACAGCAGAAACAATAGAGTTACAAAATCAATAGACAATTAAACATATGAAACTTTAAAAATATCACCTTTCAAGGCACTTTATCAGCGACCAGGCTATGACAAGCCGGGAACGTCCCATTCGGTGTTTAAAAAGTCTTCATTCTCATAAATTGCACGACGTAAGAGGAGCGATTTTACAGTGTTATGGAACTTTTTTATTTCCAAACTTTTAATGTCACCAGGAAGAGAGTTAAAGAACAAGGGTCCGTAGTAGTTTGGTCCATATCTACTATGTGTGAGTCGAAGATAGTTTATTTTTAGGTCAGTTGTTTGTCTAGGGTGATGATTGTGGCTAGAACCCTGTAATACGTATTTACTGCCATTTAGCTTAACATATCTAAGACATTCGAGAATGTAAAGTGATGGCAAAGTAAGAAGCTGGTTTGAAATGAAAGTTCCTCTCACATCCTCCTGGTAACCCTTATCGTAAATGATTCTTAGGACCTTTCTCTGGAGCTTGTAAATCTTTCCGGCGTGGGGTGAGTGACCCCAGACCACCAGGCCATAGGCACAGTGGGACAAAAACAGAGAATGGTATGCCATGAGCAGAGTTTCACGAGGGACGAGTCCCCTCATTGAGCGTATAACAAATATATTACTTGACAACTTATTCGCAAGGTAGTTGCAATGCCCCTCCCATGACAAAGTAGCATCAAGATAAAAGCCCAAAAATTTCGCGCTCTCCGGTACCTCAGCCGTCCTTCTGTGTGTAAACAGCATATGCTGTGTCTTACGCTCATTTAGGGATAAGCTATTCCGCTTAAACCAGCTACCAGCGTCCGACTGGACACGTCCCAGCCGCTCCCGAACGGCATCCCGATCATTGTCCCTGACAATAATGGTGGTGTCATCCGCGAAAAGTACCCGGTCCGGTCCCGGCCCGACGCTAAAATCATTTATGTAAATCAAAAACAGCACCGGCCCCAGGACCGAACCCTGGGGCACACCGCAGATAACTTCCCTCAATTCGGACTCTTTCCCGTCTTTAGCAACATATTGTTTGCGGCAGTTAAAATAAGACTTCATCAGATCAAGGCTATTTTTGCTGAAATTGTAGAGCCTTAGTTTTTTAAGAAGGAGATGTGGCAAGACGCAGTCGAACGCCTTGCTGAGATCGCAGAAAAGCGTCCCCACTACCTCTCTACATTCCTCCCCCTCAACTATCTTATCTATTAAATAGATCAATGCATCCGTGGTCGATCTTCCGGGTCTAAATCCGAACTGCCCGGAATGAAATAGCTCGTGTTCTTCAAAATGATTTATGATCTGCCTCTTTAAAACAGTCTCTAAGATCTTTGATATGACAGGCAACACTGCTATAGGTCTAAAGTTATTTGGGTCATCGGTGCGGTTGTTTTTGGCATGGGGATAATCTTCGAGATTTTCAAAGTGTCCGGGAATATTCCCTCTTTCATACATCGGTTAATGATATGAGTGAGCGGTACGAGTATCCCTTCTCGAACACATTTTATAAGAATTGCGTTCATATCGTGAAAATCAAAGCCCGGTTTATTTTTTAATATAATAATATCCCTGACCTCAATATAAGAAACTTGTTGAAAACAAAAGTGAGGAAAGCTATCAAGCATTGTAGTTTGATAGGTGTTATCTTTTGAGTTAGAACACTGATTTAGATTTCTTTTCCGATGTTAGTAAAAAATTCGTTGATATGGTCAAGATCAAGGCTGGGTGCTGTGTCACAACCCTTTACTCGTCTATGTTTGTTTATAAGGTCCCAACACGCCTTTTGCTTATTGAAACTGTTCCCTATTTGGGTTTTGTTATAATCAAACTTAGCTTTTTTTATTTCAACTCTATAAGCATTTCTATAACTATTCCAGAGATTTACAAGTGCAGGGGAATCGGCACGATGACACAACTCACACAAAAAGCCAACATGATCTCTCATACGACGGAGACCTTCCGAGAACCAAGCATCCCTTTTCGACACTTTTCTGTCGTTCAACGATTTTAAGGGGAAGCACTCGACCACCTTTGAGTTTAAAAGTCTGACAAACTCACTACACACCCGATCCACGCCTACGCTCTCGTCCCTCGTAAAACTCCACCCAATCGAGTTCACTTGACTGTAAAAAGCAAATTTACCTCGGCTAGTAATTGGTCTAAAATATTTAGTCGTTTCCTTTGCTCCCACTCCTTCCACCACCCGAATCTCAACTTGTATTGCTCTATGGTCCGATAAACCAGGGTCAAACACCCCAGTCCGGTGTGGGATACCTGAGTTTATGAGAAAGTTATCTATGCAAGCTCCCTTACGTGTGCTTTCTGAAATTAAAATTACAAAGTTAAAAGAATTTAACTTACATTGGAAATCTAAAAATTTCCTTTCAGAAGTATGGAAGTGGACATTGAAGTCCCCGCCTATCACAACTCGAACCCGCTGTGCCTGTATCTTACTCAATATGCGATTGAAACATTCTAAAAAAACATTTAAAATCACCCAAACGTGTACGGTATACACAAATAATCAGCAGTTCAGAACGTGGGAACTCGGCAGCAGCAACTTCGCAGTGTGACTCGTATACTCTATTTGTCTATGTATATGTATATGTATACTCTATCTGTATACTCTGTATACTCTATTAGATAATAACTCGCCCTTACATATTAAATTTGTTCAAAAAATTTGCATTTTTGTAAAATGTTTCAAGAATAGTCACGGCAAAAGAAATTGTTTGATCGAGCCAAATTTTCAATTTTCCATATTGATGATAATAAACATTTTGACGTATTTTTGTTTTCTACTTTAAGAGTAAATTGGATAATTTTAGAATTCATACGTCATGGATGTTTATTCATGTGAAGACGTAATTTATTGTTCAAAATTGATGTAATATTCTTAGAATATTAAATATTCAATTTCTTGCCATGAAAAATATTTAATATTAGATACTTGTACGTCTTTCGGTTTTCTCAAATACAGTTCAAATAGCTCAACCTACATTATAGATTTTTTTATCTAAGTGCCTTTTCTGACAAAAGTTTTCCGCAATGTTGTACGAGAAACATCTTTTGAAAAACAACGTTGAGTGAGCTGGTACACTTATTGCAATTTTATGTCGGAGACTCAGATGGTGCACGTCTATCCTGAATGATATTTTGTTTTGAAGGTATGCAGGCGATTTCGATATGACAAGTTTGTGGGCAAAACACAAGAAACGTATCCCATGTATGAGCCTCAAACAACTATTTTGAACACGTTGTATTCGATGGGACGTATACTTAGTCAAGCAAGGTCCATACACTGCGTCAGTATGATTAAAATAAGAAAGAACTAACGATGCGCATAACAGCTTTTTCATAGATTGGTCCAGATAATGTCTGTGAGGATAAATGCATCTAAGCGCACCATATGATTTTCGGTCGGATGCACTCACTGACGTGGCTATCAAAACGGAGAGAGGTATCTAGTAATAGACCAAGATTTCCTGTTTCCAGAGACAGGCCAAGAGTCTCACCGTTCAGTCTCAGCATCACCTCATCAACATTCACACACCCAAACGCAAGAACTTTAGATTTAGCTGGCTTAAGTATGAGTGACAACTTGTTTGAATATTGAAAAAGACAACTAAGATCAGAGTTTATTTTTCCGCATACGCAGGAAATATCGTCAGGATCGAATGAAATATAGATTTGGGTGTCGTCTGCATACGTGTGGGTTGAGCTGTATTTTATACAATTTGGAATCTGCGACGTATATAGCGAAAATAACAAGGGGCCCAGAATTGACCCTTGTGAGACACCACAAGCGATGTACAAAGGGTCAGACAATTGCCCATCAACTGCGACCATCTGATGCCTATCCCGAAGATAGCTGGTGACAAGAGTGATTGCGTCATACGAATGTGACAGGTAAATGCAGAATTGCTAAAAGCACTGTATGATTGACTTTATCAAAGCCCTTACTATAATCTAATAAACCAAGGATGGAGCTTTTATTTCTATCTTTTGCTTGAATTATATCATCAGTCACTTTCAATAGTGCAGTCGTGCAGCTGAACGACGGCCGGAACCCAGACTGTATGGGAGGCAGTAAATCATTAGGACACAAAAACTGCTGCAATTGACGTTCCATGCATTTCTTCATAGTGTAGGAAAATTAGCTTTTTTAGAAGAAAAAATTATTTATTTTCTCCATTAAATTCTCTATAAAAATGTCCCTTACTGTTTTTTGCGTATCTCCCACCAAACGCCCGTAAATAACCTTGGAATATAGGCATAGTTTTCAGCGCGAAGTGAATAAAGAGCCCAGCGCCGTTTTCTGCGGTGATTATCTTTAAAAATGTTAGTCTAAGAAAAAAAATCTGATGTGGCCAGGCACATGACTTTATCATACAATATATAAAATTAATAGTTTAGCTGCATGAGAATCTATTCTATTGAGATAAATCGTACGTATTGTCAAATCATCAGCATTTGACACTACCTACACTACGTCATTAGAATAATAGTTATTTATGTCACAAATGCCGAAAGTACGGAATAGCGCGACGAGCGGTGATGCGGCGCGTCACCGAAGGCGGAGTGTCGCCGTCGCATATGAGCGAGTCGGCTATCTAGTTTTTAGCAGGAGCGACATCAACGTTTATTGTGTTGCTTTTTAAGAAATATGTATTTAAAAAAAAATAAATGATTTCTGTATAGTAAATGCTAGGTTGGTACCACTTTGACGAAACGTCAAGTTTAAAGGTGCGTTCCGATTAGTAGGTAATGGTAGCTAATGGCGGTGGTAGAATACGAAATTATAGTGTTTCTTACATATCGTGATAATGACACATATTAGTTTGCATGTGCATAAACATGAGTCACTATCAATTTTCTATTGGAAATACCATCGAGATAGTATAGAAAGGAGACGCTATGACGACGTTTTTCATATACTGAAAACGGCGTCAGTATGTGTGGCTTATGGGACTATACGACGGTCGGTCTGCACAGGCCCGGACTAATTATAATTATTTTTCTGTAATATTGCAGACAGTGCAACATAGCACATATATTTGATCAACTAAAGAAAGTAAAAATATATAATAAACACAAAAATACCCTCTGGATTAAGGTTATAACAAATAATGTAAAATAAATGTTGCATTTGTTTAACTTAATGTAAAATAAAACTTATAAGTGTAACAAATATAAATATGACCAAATAAGTATTATACATTTTGTAACCTATTGGCCTGTAAACAAAACCATTTTATTATTTTGATGCGATTTGGTGATGTTCTGTCTATACATAGCTCCATAAAATGTTTCGAACAAACAACACTGGACTTTGTCCGCTTCCAGTTAGATCGGTCTACAATCTGTATCCATAATTCCTGCTGCGCACAAATCTTTGGAAACCTACATTTAATTGTTAAATAAAGGAAAAATTAAGTCAAATTTTTCTTGAATACGGGCCTGTTCATTGTCATTTGACTGACATCTAACGTCATTTCCCGATGAAACGTAATTCCCGCTGATTTATTGCAGCCAGGACCCGTTCTGCTGCGACAGCTTCTTATATCACATACTGTCATGCTAATTAGTTAGAAAAAATACTTATTGCGCACTAGAAACTATTTAAATCTATATAATGTATCGGCTTGTCAATTTGACACTATGGGACTAACGGACGGTATAATTTGACATAAAGTGATCCCAATTTTAAGCTGATATGACTCCTCCTCTTCTATACTATCTCGATGGGAAACACTATAACGGCGTCTGCTACCACTGCCATTATCACTAATGAAAACGCACCTTAAAAAGGTAATTAAAATTCTGACAGATTTATATTTGTTCATGACACATCCCTACCAAAATACTAAAATAAAACTACACTCATCGCTATACTTTATTTATAATTTTCTCAATGTATCGTTTTTGGAATTAGATATAAAGACGGGTTGATATTTCTTATCAACAAATAATCAAATTGGTGATCTTACTTTATTTGAAATTTGTATTTTAAAATTTGCCGCACTACAGCGGCAACGTTCCATAGTGGTTCTCCAACCTCTGATGAGATCAGCTGTTTTCGAATGTGACAACACAAAAAAATATTTGTCAAAATCCTGGCTACTATGTAATTTCATATCAATGCAGATGCGACCGATCTCGATCAAATAGAATTTGCTCTTGAAGCTAAACTATTAATTTTACCAAAAAATTTCATAGGCATAAATTATTCGAAATTTCCTCTACTTTAATTTATTAATGAACTATTTTGTCGAAATTACAGAAATGGCGGCTCATTTCCAAAATCCTTCAAAAAGGCTTAGAATAACCTAAAAAGCTAAACTATTAATTTTACCAAAATATTACATAGGCATAAATTATTCAGAATTTCCTCTACTTTAATTTATTATTTAACTATTTTGACGAAATTAGAGAAATAGCGGCTCATTTGCAAAATCCTTGAAAAAGGCTAAGAATAAACTACCAGTTCCTTTGGACCCTTTTTAACCAAAAGCTTTTCAGCTCTAAGTTAGGTCATGAAACTTCTAATTATGAACTTTCGTCCCGATACCTTTAGTAGTTTTTCCGGAATCATCGCCACAAAAATCGTTTACACACACACGCACGCACGCACACACACACACACACAGACATTTTTTTGTACCTTGGTCAAAAATGTTCAGGGGACCCAAAAAGACGTATTTCCGCTAAAATCTCAATTTTTTTTTTCGGCATGATTACAATACTTTAGCATACTGCGTATGATAAAGTAAAAATTGATAGAATCAAAATTAAAGAGCAGTTTTTTCTCTACAAGGTGCATATAAAATAAGATCGTTATGATCAAGTGTTAGTGTTCATATGATGATTTTATTATATTTATGCATTCTGTACTTTGAGCGCGTTTCCACACCACCTTTGAGGTAGAGCTCTGGGCGCGTTTTTTACGTGGTTTCCCCTTGTAGGACTATTCCACTACTAACATATATCTATTTATTAATTTTCCTCTGCAAAGTTGTTCTCCTCGATCGAATTGAAACAACTTTACCCATGACAACTAGAGCACATTGTGGAGCAGCGCAAAGCAACTTTTACACAGGTACATCGCTGTCCACATCCTTTTTTACAGCCGCAGGATATAAGCTGAAGAATTGAAGTTGGAGCTGGCGCTTCAGTTATAACCACTGGCATTAGAATGTTTTTACTTTTTCTCCAGCCCCATTCAGTTGTCGTTAAAGTTTTTCTTCGCCACGTCCGAATTTGATTAAAAACCCGATATGAATGTTGTGCTAATGCAGCAGAGGTAGGTGGTAGTCTAGGCAAAATTACTGCGTGACTGGATTGGCCAACTAACTTAATAAATGAAATGAACCGGTAATGATTCAAAGATGTCTCTTTTCGGGGTGCCTTGTATAAGGCAAGTGTACATTTGTCGCCAGCTCTTGCTATGTCATCTTTCGCCGATGAAGGATTATTGAATATGCCAAGCACTTTTAGTAAATGCTTTCTTGACTTTATTATGTTTATAGTCTGCGACTTTCTTTTCCCAAAAAGGGCAGACGTTGTGTCACAGCCACTAAACGCATGGGTAAATAAAATGTTATCTTTCAACCGTTTAAAACTTCCGAAATTTATACGTCATGGGAACCATACGCCCTTTTCTTAATATTTCCTTGAGCATCTCTCAAAAAGCGAATGTCTTTGTCCGATGGAGAAAGGGCGACGAGGAGTGTTAGCAAATCAATATCTTGCCCAACAACAGATTTTTCAAAATTCTTGGCTGCGTCGATCGCAGTCTGAACAATTAGCAAGTCGGCATCATCGGTAGCAGCGAAAGTGGAAATACCTGCTGATTGTAATGTGCTCATCGAAAATCTGTTGTTTTTGGGCAAGATATTGATTTGCTAACACTCCTCACCGCCCTTTCTCCATCGGACAAAGACATTCGCTTTTTGAGAGCTGCTGAGAGCTACCATGACTTACAAATTTCGGAAGTTTTAAACGGTTGCAAAGACAAAGACATTTTATTTTCCCATGCGTTTAGTGGTTGCGACACTACGTCTGCCTTTTTTGGGAAAGGAAATTCGCAGACTATAAACTTAATAAAGTCAAGAAAGGATTTATAAGAAGTAGTTGAAATATTCAATAATCCTTCATCGGCGAAAGGTGACATAGCAAGAGCTGGTGAGAAATTTACATTTGCCTTATACAATATACTAGTGGACCTATAGACCGCCTATTGGGTAGATAAGTGAATCGGTAAATCGCAGGAATCGATAGACCGCATATACACTACTGTCTTTAAAGAATACTTTCCTCCAAAACCAAACTTTTAAGTTGTTACCTATAAAGTTGTTTCTATGGACACATATACATAGCCAAAACGGTGCAGTTAAAAAAAAAATTGTCTCCCGCAATTGAAAACAAAAAATATAATTTGTCGCAATAAATTTGATTTTTTTTTGTGTTTCTTTTTCGTTGAATAATTTTAACAATACGTATGGTGTGAAACAAAAGTATAAAAATATAGTATTCTAATGCAATGTACCTAAATTGCATAAAATAGCATAAAATAGTTAAAAATTTTCAACTTGAAAAATTCTTTAACCTAATTACAAAAAAACAATTGAAAAAAATTATAAATATTAGGCCTCTTGTGGGAGAACTATTTTTTCTTAATTGGGTTAATCTTGTTGATGTTATATGTGGGTTCATAGAGATAACATAAATCAACTTAAAACTTTGATTTTCCAAAAAGTTCTTTTTATACACTCCACTGCTTGGTTGGTCACTACTTATACAGATTGGTATTGTAGATTAATAACATTGTACATATATTGCAGAATATGTAATACATGTATAATAAGATTTAAATAACAAATAAGCAATGATAAATAAGAAAGTAAAACATGATTGAGGCTAAAAATTAAATTAGTTCCTTTACAGAGACTGTGCATATAATATAAATTTGTAGAACACATCATTGTATACATATGTATATTGTATATATTACAAAGGGTATTAATTGAATGTAGCTACAGCATGCGAACAGGACAATGATAACTAAAAAGGGAATGCATACCGAAAATTAGTCAGAATTGAACAATAGACAATAAATCCAAAAACAATGTTGTTTTTGGATTTATAAATCCTTGCTTCATCCACTGCATAGTAAAATCACCTATCAATACATGGAGTAAAATATCCAAGAAATTGCTTTAATTAGAAAATCGGTACGAAGCAGCAAAAACGACGATTTTTGTGCGTTTGAACGGAGAGGTATGTATTCTCTTTTTAGTTATCGTTGTCCTGTTCGTATGCTGTAGCTACATTCAAATAATACCCTTTGACTGCAAAATATCTCAAATTTAAAAGCAAAATTAAAAGATCTGTACGATTTACGAAGTTCGTTGCTGAACTTTCTTGGGTGCGGAACGCACCCGTTTCGCGGTACCCTTAAAAAAAATTAGCCTCCCGCAATTGAAAACAAAAATATAATTTGTCGCAATAAATTTGATTTTTTTTTTGGTTGCTTTTTCTTTTCAAGTTGAATAATTTTAACAATACGTATGGTGTGAAACAAAAGTATAAAAATATAGTATTCTAATGCAACGTCCTTAAATTGCATAAAATTTAGTGATTTTAACGAATTTAGCTTACTTTCATAATTATTTGAATATATAATCAATGCAAATTACGATAACAAATCTAATAATTGTGGCAAACATTATCTTAATAAATATGTAAAAATATTTTAGACCACCTGTGGAAGACTCAGATTGCTTTCAATTGGGCAAAATTTGTTGGTGGTATACGTGGGTCCCTAGAGACACCTTTTTATGAACTTATATAATGTACTTTTGTATAATTGTCTATTTGTCAAATTAAACACTAAATTATTTTTCATATGATGGCATGTTGTTGACCCAGCAACTACAATCTACTCTTATATAGAAGGCTTTAATGGAAAACATTTTTCTGATTTGTTTTTTTTTTATTTTAGATTTTATTAAAGATGTTTGTCACTTGAAAAAAAACAATTGTGTTATTTTGTTCCCAGTTATTCCATTACGTGGAATACAAAAAAAAGGTGCAATTGTTAAATTTACTATTTTATGCCAAGTGCAGGAAATCTAAATCTTGCAGTAAAGTAATATTTATATAGTACTATTATTTCACAAACTATAGTTGAAAATTTTCAACTTGAAAAAAACTTTAACCTAACTACAACAAACAATTGAAAAAAAAAATATAAATATTAGGCCTCTTGTGGGAGACCTATTTTTTTCTTAATTGGGTTAATCTTGTTGATGTTATATGTGGGTCCATAGAGATAACATAAATCAACTTAAAACTTTGATTTTCCAAAAAGTTCATTTTATACACTCTACTGCTTGGTTGGTCACTACTTATACAGATTGGTATTGTAGATTAATAACATTGTAGATACATTGCAGAATATGTAATACATGTATAATAAGATTAGTATTTTTAAATAACAAATAAGCAATGATAATTAAGAAACTAAAACATGATTGAGGCTAAAAATTAAATTAGTTCCTTTACAGATACTGTGCATATAATATATATTTGTAGAACATTGCACATCATTGTTGTATACATGTGTATATATTACAGAAAACAATAAGTAAAAAATGGATTATTTACAAATTTAAATATTTCTTCGTAACATGTAACTGTTAATTTGAATACAATCTTTTTCCATAATCGTCCCGGAGAAAACGTTTTGTCAATTTACACATACGTAAAATCCCACCTTTTAGCCGTAGAAAATGCCACATTTAGCTGTGCAAAAACGTGTTGAAATAAATAGATTTGAACTAAATCCAAAGTTTGCCCTCATTTATGGTTATAGCAATACAGACCTTGATTCGAAATTGTATTCTTTGTAATATGATTGATGCGCGTATGTATATGAAATTGACAATAACATTACGGGTGACCGAGAGTTACGACTGACCAATGCGATATTGCGATAAGTCTACTTCAATAACCCTTTCGAATCACCAATGTTGATATTCGTCCCATTTGTTCTGATATATACAAATCTGTTTTGTTCGAAGTAACAGATAACTTTCTTTAACCCAAAATTAGATTCCTTGTTCCTCACCCTATTTATCACATCGTATATGTTACCTGTGCAAAAATCGAATTAAAAGAAATTCAACTAATTAACCTTAAAATAACGATAAATAGTTTCATTCCTTCAAATTCTTGTACTAAATGTTTGATTAGAGGAAAAATTCTTGTTTATTTTCTATCGAGTCATCCCCATTTCTGGCATAATGAGCTGATGTTCACGTTCTAGGCTTCTCTGTTGCGCTCTGTCAATTCGCACACTATTTTAACTTCGGGTTTCTGGTAGTTATAGGGGCTGTGGTATGGTAAACTGAGTTATATGCCATCTGTGTCTTTAGATATACTTTGACCTAGAAGATCAATTGAATGTGGGGCTAAATACGTACAAATTAGTTACTGTACGACAGTTTGTTCACAACCTGAAATTATTAATAAATAAGTAAATGTGTTTTACAAATAATCTGCAATAAATTCACCTTATGCTATGAGTGCGGTTGTTTGGGAAATCTCACCATCAAAATATTAGGTTAGGACGGACATTGGCGCTGTGCGCAGACCCGACTGGTGTTCATTGCTGCCATCTAAGAGCTACGTCTCAAACTGTAATCAATTAGAGGGATAGTAAACGGCCATACTAAACGAAACGGAAATCATTTCTATTAATTTACTTACTGTTTTCGTAGTAACTTAACTGCGCGGTAGCATTCGCTATTTCACTATTTGTCAAATTTTACCATATCATTCCAATTAGGTAGGGTATTAAGTAGGTACGCATTCGTACGTAACAAAGACTAACGCAAATTAATACATATTTTTATACGAACAACATGGTTATCGGTTTTTCAAATCATACTTGTGGGGACGTAACATATCGCTTTGCTCTGTAGATACCTACTGCAAAGTAAATAGGTTTGAGGTTATGATAAGGTTATGTCTGCGCTTTTGACGTTTCTTAGCTGGCAACCATGACAACGCGTAATAAATGGCTGTTGGAATGTTGAGGCGCGTTCACCAAAATCGCTCGCTTTTTGGAAAATTTTGAAGCAAAAACGCCCTAGAGGCCGTTTTGCGTCGATTTCAAAAGCTCACGCAACGTAGAATGGTCCATTTAGGGCGACGGCCGCACTTCGCGCGCCCGAAAAGGCTTCTCCAAATTTTCTATAAGCAACTAAGAACGCACTTTTTCGCATGTGAAATGATGAGAAAAAACACGCCAAATCAAAATACTTAATATAGACAAGGCACCCCGAAAAGAGACATCTGTGAATCATTACCGGTTCATTTCATTTAATAAGTTAGTTGGCCAATCCAGTCACGCAGTAATGTTGCCTAGACTACCACCTACATCTGCTGCATTAGCACAACATTCATATCGGGTTTTTAATCAAATTCGGACGTGACGAGGAAAAACTTTAACGACAAATGAATGGGGCTGGAGCAAGAGTAAAAACATTCTAATGCCAGTGGTTATGACTGAAGTGGCAGCTCCAACTTCAATTCTTCAGCTTATATCCTGCGGCTGTAAAAATGGATGTGGACAGCGATGTACCTGTCTAAAAGTTGGTTTGCGCTGCTCCACAATGTGATCTAGTCGTCATGGGTAAAGTTGTTTCAATTCGATCGAGGAGGACGACTTTGCAGAGGAAAATTAATAAATTGATATATTTTAGTAGTGCATTAGGCCTACAGTGGAAACCAGGTAAAAAAAACGCACCCAGAGCTCTACCTCAAAGGTGGTGTGGAAATCCGCTCAAAGTACGGAATGCACAAATATAATAAAACCATCATATGAACACTAACACTTGATGATAAGGATCTTATTTTATATGCACCTTGTAGAGAAAAAACTGCTCTTTAATTTTGATTCTATACATTTTTTTGCTTAGACTAACATTTTTAAAGATAATCACCGCAGAAAAAGGCGCTGGGCTCATTATTCACTTCGCGCTGAAAACTATGCCTATATTCCAAGGTCATTTACAAGCGTTTGGTGGGAGATACGCAAAAAACAGTAAGGGACATTCTTATAGAGAATTTAATGGAGAATATAAAAAGTCCTGTAACATTTTTTCGTACAAATTGCGGTTTACGAGCAAAACGCCGAAAAAGACCGCGCCGTCACGATTGGGGGTAGTTTTTTGAGCAAAACGGGATGAAGCTCCCACCGTAGAGGTGGGAACTCTTCGGATCTGTATTTGGGTCCTTACTGAGAGTTCATAACCAAAATTTCAAAACTTTATAAATTTTTTCTTCTATTCCTTGTTTTTCGATCTAATTTGCTTACACTATCATTATTTTGGATAGTGTTGGTAAAAGATACTGACAGGGCGCAAATCATCTTACCTGTTTAGATTGTGTGTTTTTGGAAGTGGAGTTATCAGTGCAGTCTTCCAAGCAGTCGGAAATACGCACTGTTCAAAGCAATAGTTGATTATGTGCGTTATTACTGGAACAATAGTCGGACAACACAATTTAATAAAATTATTATTTAAATTATCAGTTCTAGTGGCTGTGGAATGTACTTTACAAATGATGTCGGTAACCACCAAACAATCGACAAATACAAATTTAAATGTTTTTTTGTATTTGGGAAGAACCTATATTGTTACTATAGAAATCTATTAATTCATTGTCGATGGTTAACGATTGTCCACAGCTCACAAAGTAGTTATTTATTTCATTACTGTTCTTTTAATTTATTGGGGATAGTCAGTACAGCCTTTTGAACAACATTCATATTATTTAAAGACATTCATATAATTTATAAGACATTACCTTGCTTCCTATTAGTCGGACGACAATGAATTTTACATAGAGATTGACAGAAATGTTTGCACAATAAACACTCTATTCATCTTCTACGTAGGAGTAGCCGCTTTTGTGTTCTACGGCTGAAAATCGTCACCAATAAGTAACAACGAACACATCATAGAAATTATTCAGGAAATCACAAACGTACAGGGCCATTTTAAGTGAACACTGAACAATAAAACAATAAACTTGTAGTCAAAAAAGTTGTCAGTTTTCGAGATATGTTCTTCAGAAGAAAAAATACCTACCATGTTTATTTAGTATTTTTCCAAAACTAGTATGATTTGTTAGCGTACATTCGATACATAGTTTTATAGTTTTTGTTGCATTGCTGTTAGATAACATGGCGGGTATTACATAAGAAAGTTCTTAACCCTCTGATTGACATATATCGGAAACGGTGAAGTTTCAACTGCGTGCATTGTTTTTCTTATTATAAAATATGATGCTCTGTCATGTTTTCAATTACTTGGGTAGCGGAAAGGTTTAGCCAGAACGTAAATACACTGTTTCTCGTACGTGCTTTAGACCTATAAATTGAACACGTCAACTAGCACTGAAACTATGGATAGATATTTCTTGTAGATAATTAAAATATTTGGAGATACGCGAAATATTTTCAGTTTTCTCTTAAATATGACGTTAATAGTTGAAACAAATTCGTCTGCTTTACGTACAAATTGTTAAGTAACATGCTAAGCTAAGGTAAATTCTTCAAAAAGTAAAAAAAAAATGTGCGTGGTTATTACGGCGTTTTACCGATAGACATTGTTCAGTAATTGAAAATTGGAGTAATAATTTTTTGACAAGTTGGGAATTAAAAAAATTTGCTTAAAATTATTCACTTTCTATTTTCGCTATGTGTTTAAAATGCTGACTCTGAAAAAACTGCTTGTCGAGCATATTACGGCACACCTCCAAATAAACAGCTCTACCACTTGCAATTAATAATGTTGCAATAAAAAGTTGCTGCACGATGCCGTTTTTTTTGACATACTTTCTGGATTTTTGAAACCCTTGTCCTGCGAACTGGATTATTGAAAAATTATATATGGGGAAATGCATAAGTGGATATGCGTTTTCTAATACTGAAGAAATAAAATTGTACCACTGACCATCCTTTATATTGTTTTATTATGTATTTTTCGATAATTAATAAAATAAACACCGACAATTACTTTTTCAAAAGGATAGGTTTTACATATTTGCTAGGATAACATTTTGGGTTTATCGAAAACGACCGTGTTTCCTTAAGTGATAAGTATAATGATAATGATTTATAGTTAGTGTTTTGGTGTTTTAGTCAGATGGTCAAAATAAAATAGTCACATCCGAGTTTAGTGGTATTGTGTCATGGATATTAATCATGGCCATAATTAGAAATCTATGCAGTAAAATGTTTCTAAAAATTACTATTTATCTAGATAACCATGTTCGAGTATGTTGTTTAACTTAAAGCGCTGGTAATAGATGTTCGAAGTCATTAACAATTAAATTAATTTAACGTCGCGACGCTAGCTAGCCGTGCGGCCGACTTTTTCTAGTTTAGCCAACGCGGAACCATTAATCACAGACGGCAAAGTTTTTCGCTTTATTTACGCCGTTGCATCCTTTTGTCCAGGCTCTATTTTGTCAGCCTTGCCATGTGATATATTATCGACGCTCGTGACCTTGGTGATTTAATTGACCTTCACGCTGAATTCCATTTGACTTCGTACTTACAACTTAAAGCAGAAACTTGTAAACAATGTGAAATTCATGGACCCTTGCCTCATTAGCAATTCATAAACACAAGTTGTTACTTGTTATTATTGTTCAGTCAGTAAAGCGGCTTAGTCCTCCCTTTGTTTATCGAATAATTTTAACAAGCATCATAAAGGAGAGCAATCCGCGCAGTTTACTCTCAACGCCCTACACAAAACTATTTATTGCCAACTATTGGAGTGAATCCGAACAGATTGAATGTTTTACGAATTGCTTGTTTTTATGACATTCACATTGTTCTCTCCTATACCTTTTAATAGCAGAATTACACTGGCCAACAAAGTTGCCCGACAAATAACAACTGATTAGGATAGGATTTTTCCAGGAATCCTAATCTGAACACAGAAGTAGTGATTTTTTCGCTAAAAACAGTGCTAAAAGTCGCGGAAAGAAACATTGAACATTGGTTAAACTAAGGTGAATCTAGGTGGACCGTCAAGCAACTATTACGAGTCCATTACGAGTCACTCGTAATGGTTGCTTGTTTTTACGCTCTTTGACGGTCCACCTAGATTCCCCTTAGTTTAACAAATGTTCAATGTTTCTTTCTGCGACTCTTGCCCTCCGTATACATAAGAGAAATCAACACCTTTTCTTTTGAAACGTCTCCTTTTGGGAAATTATTTACCCGTTACCAATACTGTTTCTTCCTACTGTTTAAACAATCAATCATAATTCATTTTTAACTTTTTTCTAATTATGGAAGAAAAGTCAGTTTATTTGTAAAAGTAACTTATAAATTTCATGTTCGAGATATCTAGTCTGTACTATCTAATAAACCCATTTCTGTTTAAACAAATTCTACTTCCTATTTTTTTTGCAATTTGCTTATATTTAGTTATTTTAGATCGGTCTGGCCAACTGAAGTGACATCATATTTTGGGATGATTTCCAGTGTTCGAATAATAAAATAATGTTCGTTTTCAATATTTCATTAAATTAGAGTACAGGTAACAGTTCCAGACAGCAACAAATCAACAATGTTTTGCAACACACAGTGGTAGGAAATCAGAATAAGAAATGGAGAAAGAAATGTGATTAATAAAATTTGTTGACATTTAAGAATTTTAATTTTTTAAAAAGAAATGTAACTCCCCAATTTCCCGAAAAAAGGATTACAAATCATTAAAAAAATTTCGAATAAACGATATTGAAAACGAATAATAATTTATTATTTTAACAATGGAAATCATCCCAAAATATAAATGCTGCCACTTGAGAATAACAGTCAGACCGATCTAAAAAAATTAATTTTAAGTAAATTGCAATGGAATTTGTTTAATTAAATGTGGGTTTATTAGATATTATAGATATTTAATCTCGAACATGAAATTTATAAGTTAATTTCACAAAAACTGACTTTTCTACCATAATTAGAAAAAGTAGAAAATGGATTGTTTAAAGTATAGGAAGAATTTTTTGAATGAATAATGTCACTAAGGTAAGATAATAATTTGCCATTTCGAACCTTGAAAACAGAATTCAGACAGATTTTCGAGAAAAACGAGTTATTTAAATAAATAGGATAATTGCTTTAGACAAATGTAAATTAACTGACAATTCTTTATAAACAATCCACTAGATTTATATTAATAATTTCAATGAGAAAAAAGGGACTGAAATGATTAGAAGGATCAATATTATCTAAAGAATGTAATTTTTTCATTTAAGGGTAGTTTTCATTTTCAGGGCACTATGGGGATGCATTGTGGGGCGTCAAATCCATATGTATAATAGGTAAAAATCTTCCCTGGAAAGTCCTCTGGAAGTCCATAAGTAATCTTGAGTTTTCCCAAACCCCGAGCAACTATTTGAAAAATACCAAAAAATTTCTTCTTCCCATGTACTTTTTACTTTATCATACGCAGTATGATGAAGTATTGTAATCGTGCCGAAAAAAAAATTTGAGGTTTTAGCGGAAATAGGTCTCTATGGGTCCCCTGAACATTTTTGACCAAGGTACAAAAAAATGTCTGTGTGTGTGTGTGTGTGTGTGTGTGTGTGTGTGTGTGTGTGTGTGTGTGTATGTGTGTGTGTGTGTGTGTGTGTGTGCGTATGTGTGTACTCGATTTTTGTGACGACGATTCCGGAGAAACTACTAAAGGTATCGGGACGAAAGTTCATATTTAGAAGTTTTATGACCAAACTTAGAGCTGAAAAGCTTTTGGTTCAAAAGGGTCCAAAGGAACTGGTAGTTTATTCTAAGCGTTTTTCAAGGATTTTGCAAATGAGCTGCCATTTCTGTAATTTCGTCAAAATAGTTAAATACTAAATTAAAGTAGAGGAAATTTTGAATAATTTATGCCTATGACATTTTTTGGTAAAATTAATAGTTTAGCTGCAAGAGCAAATTCTATTTGATCGAGATCGGTCGCATCTGCATTGATATGAAATTACATAGTAGCCAGGATTTTGACAAATATGAAATGTCTATAGCTGTCACACTCGAAAACAGCTGATTTCATCAGAGGGATCAGAGGTTGGAGAACCATGGGAGAACCGCTATGGAACGTTGCTGCTCTAGTGCGGCAATGTACAAAATACAAAATTCAAATAAAATAGGATCACCAATTTGATTGTTTGTTGATAAGAAATATCAACCCGTTGTTATATCTAATTGTAAAAACGATAAATTTAGAAAACTGTAAATAAAGTATAGCGATGAGTGTAGTTATATTTTAGTATGTTGGTACGGATATGACATCTAGACTTCATGACCGAATATAAATCTGTCAGAATTTGAATTACCTTTTTAAACTTGACGTTTCGTAGAAGCGTCAACCTAACATTTACTATACAGAAATATAATATTTTAGATTTTTTTGAAAAATGAAAATTTTTTTCTCAAAAAGCAATACAAAAACGTTGATGTCACTCCTGCCGAAAACTATATAGCGCGACTCGCTCACATGCGACGGCGACGCTCCGCCATTGGTGACGCGCGGTCACGCGCCGCATCACCGCTCGTCGCGCTATTCCGTACTTTCGGCACTTGTGAGATAAATAACTATTATACTGATGACAGTAGGTAGTGTCAAATGCTGATGCTTTGACAATACCTGCTATTGATACTATTGACTATTAAAATATCTGTCAAATCCTTGCTAACTAGTTTAATTTTAATGCAGACCCGATTTATCTCAATCAAATAGATTCTCATGCGGTTAAACTATTAATTTTATATTTTGTATGATAAAGTCATGTGCCTGGCCACATCAGATTTTTTATTTTTACTTTATCATACGCAGTATGGTAAAGTATTGTAATCATGCCGAAAAAAAAAATTGAGATTTTAGCGGAAATAGGTCTTTTTGGGTCCCCTGAACATTTTTGACCAAGGTACAAAAAAATGTCTGTGTGTGTGTGTGTATGTGTGTGTGTGTGTGTGTGTGTGTGTGTGTGCGTATGTGTGTACTCGATTTTTGTGGAGACGATTCCGGAAAAACTACTAAAGGTATCGGGACGAAAGTTGATATTTAGAAGTTTTATGACCAAACTTAGAGCTGAAAAGCTTTTGGTTCAAAAGGGTCCAAAGGAACTGGTAGTTTATTCTAAGCCATTTTCAAGGATTTTAGAAATGAGCCGCCATTTCTGTAATTTCGTCAAAATAGTTAAATAATAAATTAAAGCAGAGGAAATTTTGAATAATTTATGCCTATGACATTTTTTGGTAAAATTAATAGTTTAGCTGCAAGAGCAAATTCTATTTGATCGAGATCGGTCGCATCTGCATTGATATGCTACATAGTAGCCAGGATTTTGACAAATATTTTTTTTGTGCTGTCACCACAGAAATGTCTATGGCTGTCACCACGCTGTCACACTCGGAGAACCCTCGACTATAAATCTGTCAGAATTTGAATTAGCTTTTTAAACTTGACATTTCGTAGAAGTGGTATCAACCTAACATTTTCTATACCGAAATATAACCATTTTTGATTTTTTTTAAATACGTATTTCTCAAAAAGCAATACAAAAAACGTTGATGTCACTCCTGCCGAAAACTACATAGCGCGACTCGCTCACATGCGACGACGACGCTCCGCCATCGGTGACGCGCCGCATCACCGATCGTTGTGCTATTCCGTACTTTCGGCACTTGTGAGATAAACAACTATTATTCTGATGACAGTAGGTAGTGTCAAATGCTGATGCTTTGACAATACCTTCGATTGATACTATTGACTATCAAAATATCTGTCAAATCCTGGCTAACTAGTTTAATTTTAATGCATACACGATTTATCTCAGTCAAATAGATTCTCATGCAGTTAAACTATTAATTTTGTATTTTGTATGATAAAGTCATGTGCCTGGCCACATCAGATTTTTTTACTTTATCATACGCAGTATGTAAAGTATTGTAATCGTGCCGAAAAAATTTTTTGAGATTTGAGCGGAAATAGGTCTTTATGGGTCCCCTGAACATTTTTGACCAAGGTACAAAAAAATGTCTGTGTGTGTGTGTTGTGTTGTTAATTCATTTCCGGAGAAACTACTAAAGGTATAGGCACGGAACTTCATATTTAGAAATTTCATGACCAAACTTAGAGTTGAAAAGCTTTTGGTTCAAAAGGGTCCAAAGGAACTGGGTGTTTACTCCAAGCCTTTTTCAAGGATTTTAGAAATCAGCCGCCATTTCTGTAATTTCGTCAAAATAGTTAAATAATAAATTAAAGCAGAGGAAATTTTGAATAATTTATGCCTATGACATTTTTTGGTAAAATTAATAGTTTAGCTTTTTAGTTTATTCTAAGCCTTTTTCAAGGATTTTGGAAATGAGCCGCCATTTCTGTAATTTCGACAAAATAGTTAATTAATAAATTAAAGTAGAGGAAATTTTGAATAATTTATGCCTATAACATTTTTTGGTAAAATTAATAGTTTACCTTCAAGAGCAAATTCTATTTGATCGAGATCGGTCGCATCTGCATTGATATGAAATTACATAGTAGCCAGGATTTTGACAAATATTTTTTTGTGTTGTCACATTCGAAAACAGCTGATCTCATCAGAGGTTGGAGAACCACTATGGAACGTGCCGCTGTAGTGCGCAAAATTATAAAATACAAATTTCAAATAAAATAAGATCACCAATTTGATTGTTTGTTGATCAGAAATATCAACCCGTCTTTATATCTAATTCTAAAAATGATACATTGAGAAATTATAAATAAAGTATAGCAATGAGTGTAGTTTTATTTTAGTATGTTGGTAGGGATGTGTCATGAACAAATATAAATCTGTCAGAATTTGAATTACCTTTTTAAGGTGCGTTTTCATTAGTGATAATGGTAGTGGTAGCAGACGCCGTTATAGTATTTCCAATAGAAAATTGCTAGTGACTCATGTTTATGTACATGCAAACTAATATGTGTCATTATCACGATATGTAAGAAATACTATAATTTCATATTCTACCACCGCCATTAGCTACCATTACCTACCAATCGGAACGCACCTTTCGTCAAAGTGGTACCAACCTAGCATTTACTATACAGAAATCATTTATTTTTTTTTTAAATACGTATTTCTTAAAAAGCAACACAATGAACGTTGATGTCGCTCCTGCCAAAAACTAGATAGCGCGACTCGCTTATATGCGACGGCTACACTCCGCCTTCGGTGACGCGCTGTATCACCGCTCGTCGCGCTATTCCGTACTTTCGGCATTTGTCACATAAATAACTATTATTCTAATGATGTAGTGTAGGTAGTGTCAAATGCTGATGCTTTGACAATACCTACGATTTATCTCTATAGAATAGATTCTCATGCAGATGAACTATTAATTTTATATATTGTATGATAAAGTCATGTGCCTGGCCACATCAGATTTTTTTAGATTTGGAAACAATTTGAGAGGATCGTTGCTTTCAATTATCACAAAAAAAAAATTGCAATGCATTTTTGAACCACCCTAATGTGCACTCTTCTCCCATACAGCAAGTTAAATTCAGAACACTGCTCCCCCCCCCTCCGATTTGAGCTGGATTCGCCCTTGCAAACAATCATATAAGTAAATATACGGCGAAAGAAAAAGTTACGGTATATGGGAGAAGCACATGTTTTCTGAATTGAACAAATACATGAATTACCCGAACAATTAAAAGGCTCAAACTATACAAAATAGGTGTAGACCAAATGTTGCGAGGCGACTTTTGGCCGCCTCGACTGGGCAAGTAAAGGTGAACGTTTACATTTTTATAAATTGGCACTGAAAACATAAATCATGAATAAAAATGAATAGTACCTTAGTACCTAAAGTAAATTAATAAATAAATCTGCAGAGTTGAGAAGCGTTTTACCTACTTCTCTTTTAGATTAAAACAAATGTTATAAAATTGATATTAAATTTGAAATCAACAACGCAAAATCACCCTACATTTAATCTTATACCAATACTAGACGAAGAAAGCAGTGTTAGCGCTTAAATTGCGCTCCTATTAAAAACTGGACCTAAAACTGCTAAGTTTACACCACGTGATATCTCACAATATTAACAAAAAGCCGTAAGTTCAGAGTTATTGTTTTGCACGTGTCCAAGTAGTTGGTAGTAAAAAACGTTCCTTGTCACTTTAACACAGTTTTGCGCTGAAATTTGAGCCAATTCACTATTTCAGTTTTCAGATTCGCAGCCCATGGGAAAAATCCTATCGCAATCAGATGTCCTTGTCCGACAACTTTTTATTCGGCCAATGCAATTTATAAATAAAGGAACAAGTAGTGCGGTCCGTCCGGTGCTGCAATGGGCGCGGCGCTCCGTAAATAAAGTGGTGTAAAATGTTCAAAGTTTATCTGATTGCTCGCTATATAGGCCTAACGCAGCAGGTTCAAAGTTTAATTTGATCCTACATATAAACATCTACTACATTACGTTATTGTTTTAAATCTCGTAACTAAAAATTTCCATCACGTATAGTTAAAAGAAGTGGCACACAATCCGAAGTGATAGAATTCCCATCAAATTTGTCAGTTTACTAATTCAACTTTTAATCGAGAATCACATGTATTACGAGAATTTGAATAGCATTAATTATCCATTCGAATGCGGAACGTAATCCAATAGAACATGATACCTTTTGTTTGTGTACTGTTTTACTACAAGCTCCGGAAACAGAGATGTAATAAACGACTGGATTCCAGAAAACCACTGAAATTGTTGGGTCGCATTTGGCGAGGAACAATATAGCTTCGAAATTAGATAAACGGGAACACTGGGCTGTTGGGAAACGGGGAAAGGTGGGCACAATCAATTTGACGGTCAAAGGGTCGAAGGTTACAGCAACCCTTGGGGTAAAAATCAAACCAATTACTGCATCCACACGTTTCAAGTCAACAACTGTATTCATTCATTCTTAATGTAATTGCCAATAAGAAATGTATGTCTCTGGTTCAAAAATCGTTAGGTCATTCGATCGCATTATACAGGCTGTATCTTATAACATGGTAAAATTTAAGGAGTTTATTCTACGGTCTATTCTGAGAAAAAAGCTCATATGAACATATTTCCTATAGGTCTTAACTTTGGAACTACAAGGTGCTAAAGTTTTAACAAAAAAAAAAAAACTTTTATGTCTACTTTGGTATGATATATGATATTTTTTAGGCTTGCCAGTAGCGTTCGTGCGGGATTTGTACTAAATCATTTTAAAAATAAAAGTGATACACTGCTTTTTCTCAAAGTAAAATTATTTTTGAAATCCTAATTCCTATCTGAGCAAATCTGGTATTTTATTTTTTTCGTTTGACGTACGGTATTCGCATAAACAAATAGACCAGGCAACAGAGATTCTTGTGTGACAAAAATACTAGCAGGAAGCCGACGGTCCCAAGTCACGTGGAACAGTCCGTAGATGTATTGTGATATGTTTCCTACTCACAAATATCATTTCTTAATTTGTTATAAACAAAAAACCTCAAAAAAACTGAATCGATGGAGGAATTTTGTTGCTGTCAACAGACCAATTGTAGAGAATGAAAAGACGAAAAAAATAAACTTTACACGGACTTGATCGCATTAAAAATAACGGAGGAAATTCGGAAAAACCGGAAAAATCTGCGCTTTTTTCAAAATATCAGAACTCCGCGATTTTTAAAGTAGTAGCGGAGGCTTTTCGCGACAAAGTAGGGATTGCTGGGTACTTTGAGTGTGCACAACCCAGGCCTTGTTCGATGATTACTTCTTGCACTATTGCGATTTGATTGTTTTTTATGCAATATGGTTCGGCGAGCCTGGAATGCGTCGGAGGTGGTCCGATTTTAATTTTATTAACGTATTTCGAAAGTAGAAATATTGTGCTACAAAACATGTATTCTGATTTTGCGCTAAAATGTTGGAAAATAAGCAAAACATGCTTTCAAATAAGACCGAAAACTGCACCGCGCTCCAAAACGGTCGATTAGTGGGGGTAGGCGGCAGACGCGGGGAAACGCGTATCTATAGTAATACCAGCGCGTTGCGCGTTTCCGCGAGTCGGCCCCACTACTGGACCGTTTTGAAGCGCGGTGCAGTTTTCGGTCTTATTTGAAAGCATGTTTCGCCTATTTTGCAACTTTTTAACGCAAAATTAGAATAGACGTTTTGTAGCACAATACCTATACTTTCGAAAAAAGTATATAAAAAAATAAATCGGACTACCACAGACGCATCCAAGTTCGCCAAACCATATTGCATATAAATATTTAAATCACAATTGTGCAAAAACTAATCATCGCACAACGCCTGGGTTGTCCACACTCAAAGTACCTATCAATCGCTACATTCACGCGAAAAGCCTCCGCTACAGCTTTAAAAATGGCGTAGTTACGATTTTTTTAAAAAAACGCAAATTTTTCCTGTTTTTCCGAATTTCCTCCGTTAATAATATTTCAATCGAGTCCCTGCAGGGTTCATTTTTTTCGTCGTTTCATTCTCTACAAGTCGTCTGTTGAAAGCATCAAGATTGCTCCATCGGTTCAGTTTTTACAAGCGAAAAACGAAAAACAACACTTTTTTTGACGTTTTTTGTCTATAACAAATTAAGAAATGATATTTGTGAGTAGGAAACATATCACAATTATTCTACGGACTGTTTCACGTGACCTGGGACCGTCGGCTTCCTGCTAGTATTTTTGTCACGAGCTCAGTCATTTTCTGCTCTATTGCCTGGTCTAAAATAGAATTCATACACTTGCATGTTGTTATGAAATTTGTTATTATCAAGGATTACAAAGGTATCTAGTAGGTAAAAAGCAAATTTTGTTATATAATCAAAAACAGTTTCGACAGTTGTTTACCTAGTCTAGTTGTCACGTATTTAACTCATCAAAATAACAATACAGAATATTTTCTTAAAACTTTAGTTTTTTTTTTTTCATAATGAAAGTAGTTTCATAATGAAAATTGTCCATTATGAAACCGAAAACAGTGTCGCTTAGTATTAATTGTTAAACCAATGAAGAATGTATTAATTACATACAGTACAAGTGAAGAAACCACGTGGTTTCACTCACGATATCAGTCGACGTAGGAGACAGTTTATGACATTGTCGTCCGGTTAATATAAACAAACTACCTGTGTCAAATTGTTTATTACTGATGTTCATCGTTTGTGTATAGATTTATATCAGTAAATATGGAACTTATAGACGATATTAAGAGGCTAATGCGGCCACATAATTTACTCCCAGTGAAATGAAAAACACGTATCAGTTAGTGTCTGAATTAAAATGTTGAAAACTAGTGGGCTGATTGTTATGGACACTCGTGAGTGAAACAAATTTTCACCTTCGCGTTTCTATCCTTGAGTGAGGTAAAGAACTACTTTCTGCTCTCGTATCCAAGTTAAAAACTGACTATTTCTCATCGGACGGTCATTCCGCATCCCAAATATTTTCAGGGCCAACATAGTTTCAGAATAAATCTGAAAGACATTTAGTAAAAGGTATAAATTTAATAACACAGTGTAATCTACCGAACGTCATAATTTGGAAGTGGTTAACATTTAACACTTTACATGTCTTTTCTTTCTTAGTAACACGCAGTGCTGTATTGCTCCTAAAAATACTCGACATGTCAAATAACGACCCCAGCAAATGAATGCTTGAGTGTATTTTTTTCTGGCTCTCGAATCTGACATTTAAACAATACTGAAACACCATTACAATCTGTCGCTTAGATTCAAATATGACGATGGAAATTATACGCTGGCAGATTTTATAAATTACAAGAAAATTATTACACAGAATAATCTCATATAATGGAGTATGGTACTTTACGAATGGCTAGAGTAAAAACTGGAGAACCTAAAACAAAATAACCAAATGGTCTCCCATCCGACTCTGTTATTGTCGACAAATACGAAGGAGACAAAATTTCTTCAATATCATACGCTATTTCAGTACCGTTTCAGTCTGCTGTTACATTTTTTTTTCTGTACGAGCTACATTCGCTCGTATCGCTACTTCATTTTCTTGACCTCAATTTGCTAAACAGATGGTGCTCCCAGTGAAATTTAGTTATCGCAAAGGGCTCACTAAAATGGTGAAGCCGCCGGTTGCAAATTGAAAACTGCTAAATCTGGTAACATAGTCAATGACGACTGATGAGTGTAAACCTATGACAATATAATTACGATACGGAGATAATGTAACTGTAAATGTATTGTTACTGTAAAACCCTAAAAAACTGTCATTTCTCGGATTAACGCAAGGGTTGGCGAAAAAGCGACAAAGTACGACAAAAAAAGTTATTCAGCTTCTTAATGAATGCTACCATTAAGATTATCAAAATCAGAAAGAAAATTTGGGGTGGTGTTTAAAAAACAAAATGACTTTGACGTCATGAGTAAGAAACAGTTAAAAGTCAGCAATTGAATTTGCTATAAAACGGTGTATTTAAAATCGACCTGTCCGCAGAAGGTGTCACCTTCCCAGTCCTGAAAATGTACACGGATTATTTCAAGGAGCATCATATTTTATGATAAAGTGTCTAATAACAGTAGAGCGTTCCTAATAACAAGTCTGATCAATAGAAACCAAAATATTGATGAAAAAATTTAATTTGATCAACTTTGACCGTGAATTACTCACAACGCAGACACGATATCGAAGGGAATTTTTCACTAGTTATTTGTAATGCCGAACCAAAGGTATATACAAAAGTCCAGCTGGGTTGGAATTTTTCCGAAGTGAGATCCTAATTTGACTGAGCTATAATTTTCTTTATAGCCGTTTTACACTACGCAATTTTGTGCGCAATGTAGTACACAGTTTGTGCAGTAAGTAGCTACATGATTGTAAACAGAAATTGTGATGAATTTTCTTATGCTGAATAGTTTGTCTAGAAATTGAACCATTTGCTGTCTGTAGATTTCAGTTGCTTAACAACTTCTTGTCTAAGTTCTTGCGCAAGAATTGCGTAGTGTAAAACGGCCATTACACATAATGCTTTCTTAAAAACTTGAATTGATAATGGGAATACCTAGTATTTTTCCCAACAACCTGCGTAATTTAAAAATGCACAGATCCACGTCCATTAGAGATAAACCGGTTGGAGGTCTAGCCGGGACGATTGCCATCGGCGAGATTAAAAAATAGAGAACCAGACAAACAAAGCAATCATATGTGCTCCTACACACTGCCATTCAGATGGACTAATATGTAAAGCGACCATTTCTTGTTAGTTCATTTGCACAATGTCCATCAACTGCAATATCTGTGCCACCGTTAAATCTGTCGTTATTTTTTATATTCGCCTCTGCATATTTTCCTTTATTTTCCCGACCTCAATTCACGAACCAGTGTGCGTTGGCGTTTATACTAATAGTATAATGCTGAAACAAAATGATGTTGATCTGGTTCCAAATTCACATCTAAAAAAATAGAGCCTATAAATGTCATATATAAACATAATGTATTAGTTGAGATGCTCAAGAACAAATGGTTGGGTAACAGCGACAACTTGATAGGCAAGATAAATCAATCATTCTGATGCTGCAACTATGATCAGCAACTTATAGAGGACGAAAAATGTATTCAAAAACGTAGTTCTTTCTTGTAAAAATATATTTCTTTCACGAACTTTGCAACTTCTTGAACGAACACCCGTTCAGCGTGGTCACAAAGAATCCTCTAACACGATCATAGCAAAAACCGATAATTAAGGACAACATTAACTACTATTAACAAGTAGAATCTCAACAACCGTTTACTTATTCCCATAAACCCGATGCTACCCCAACTATATGGTATGTTAAAATTACACAAACCAAATACTCCTGTTCGCCCGGTAGTGACCGTCTACTACACCCCTACCTACGACCTTTCCAGGCTGGTCTTGAGAATTCTGACAGAAATCGACTTCACTCCTACATACATCATTGCGCAAAAGAAATATATTTTTACAAGGAAGAACTACGTTTTTGGATACCTTTTTTGAATACCTTTTTCGTTATCTTCTTACCACAAGGTACAAATCCAACGGATTTATCTTTCTTAGCTCTAGAGGAGCCTAAGAGAAGGTCGGGCAAGTCAGCGACGCAACTCTGGCAAAATGAAAATCATTATATCCATATTTTTTTGCTAATTTTTTACCAAAACATCGATTTTTTGCTTTGTTAGTTTTCAAAATACCGACGCGCCGCTGACGTGCCGTCAACTCAGCGGCGCACTATGTCAAAACAAATGAATTTCAAAAATGTGAGCAGCCTATATTTTTTGCTAATTTTTTGCTATTTATTTACAACAAAAGATTTTTGTTTGCTTTGTTAGTATCCGAGATATAGGGGTGCGCCGCTGACGTGCCGGCAACTCAGCGGCGCACTATGTCAAAAAAACTGAATTTGAAAAATGTGAATAGCCTATATTTTTTTGCTAATTTTTTGCTATTTTTTTACATAAACATCGATTCTTTGCTTTTGTTAGTTTTCGATATACCGAGGCGCCGCTGACGTGCCGGCAACTCAGCGGCGCACTATGTCACATCAAAAGAATATAAAAATGTGAGTAGCCTATATTTTTTGCTAATTTGTTGTTATTTTTTTACCAAAATATCGAATTTTTTGCTTCGTTAGTTTTCGAGATATCGAGGTGCCGCTAACCTGCCGGCAACTCACCGGCGCACTTGTATTGTTATTAACTGTTTCCGAGTTCTTCTGAAAAAAATGTCAAAAGCCTGTATTTTAAAAAAAAAATATTGTGTGGTACCTTACAAGGAATAAGGAAACAAAAAAACTCATTTTGCATAGTAAAAATAGCGCTCTTTTTGGCACTTATTATTGATTTGCGATTCTTATATAACTTATCCCGAATAACTCGAGGTATGCTAAATGTCACAAAACTTAAAAATTGCAAATGGAGCTCCCTATATGTCTTAACATAATTCAAATTATCGATAAATTAGTAAAAAGTTATTAAGCTTCTAATTCGACATTGACATATAACACAACAATTCATAAATTAATATTAAATATCTAGATGGTACGACAAAATTCAACAATCTCATAAATATAATAATTGTTCTCTTCATGCAGCAGCATGTTTTGTTCCACTCCTAATTGTTTAATCAATATTTATAAAAGACATTAAATTGTTTATGTAGTCAAACGCTCTGGCAAACTAGATTGCCTGATTTGACCCTGTTTGATTTCTTACTAGTGGAGACATGAGCAGAAATTTATGGGGAAATCACAACTACGATAAACATGAAGAATTAGGGAGAATAATTTTTGTAGAAATGATGGAAGAAAATGTCTTATGTCCAACGAGACAAACACATTAACTTGAACGGCAAATATGAGCACGTTCGGACCTACCTTTTATTGAGAATTGTAAACTGAATAAATAATAATTATTTCAGAAAACATTTTATTTAGTTATTCAATGACGGTATTACTGTAACTTTATTACTGTGTTAAGTGTACGAAAATGCTACCCAAGAACCAAGAACTTATAAATATTCAGTAAATAATTAAAACCACAGATATTTAATACAAATTTTAAATAATTTTCGATTGGTACCTAAACAAAAAAGTGTTTGGATGATTATATTTGTTTGTGTATTTTATAATTTAAATTTGCAATTATTTCATTTCAGGGCATTATATTTGTGCGGTTGTTGGAATTCGTGATGGCAACTAAATATTTAATATTAATGATTTAAGATGTTTAGTAACTTTGTAGCTGTTGAGTTAGGCATTTTTCGAAAGCTGGGTTACTGATCTGTATTCCATCTAAATTTTTAAGTTATATGACATTTAGCAAACCTCCAGTTATTCAAAATGACTCATATTGTAATTGTAAGTCAATAGTAACTGTCGAAAAGTGCGATATTTTTACTATCAAAAATAAGTTCTTTTGTTTATTTATCTTTGTTAGTTTTACAGAAATATTCAGAATTCCCTGATTATTTTTAGAAAAATGCACGTTTATTACATTAATTTCACAATATCTCAGAAACAGTTGATAAAACTCAAAACGATTAGGATACATGGAATCTTCTGTTCCATTGAAAAAATCATAAGTTTGTGTTCGTACGTCCTTTTGAAAATATTTTCTGTCTGTAGATATATATTTTATAGTCATTGATGTACTTTGCATATAGCGTGGGACAGCCTGTATATCTAGAAAACTAAAAATATTTTTTTATAAAAGAAAACAAAATAAGTTGTTGGCAAAACGCTTAGGATACAAATAATATAGCTAATGTTCCAATAAAACCACGGAACATAAGTTTGTGTTGGTACGTTGTTGTGGAAGGTGTGCCTATATGTTAAAATATATTCTTTCTGTGATTCCACAACTTTTCTATTTCGAAGAACTTGTATTTCTTATGATCATTAATGTACATTGTATCTAGCATTTTATATCTAGAAAACTAATAGAGCAAAAAAATGTTTGTTTATTGCGCTGCACCCCTCTATCTCGGATACTTAAAAAGCAAAAAAAAAATCTTTCGTGGTAAATAATTAGCAAAAAAATATAGGCTACTCACATTTTGAAATTCATTTCTTTTGACATAGTGCGCCGCTGAGTTGCCGACACGTCAGCGGCGCACCCCTATACCTCGGATACTAACAAAGCAAAAAAAAAATCTTTTGTGGTAAATAATTAGCAAAAAAATAGCAAAAAAATATAGACTACTCACATTTTTGAAATTCAGTTTTTTTGACATAGTGCCCCGCTGAGTTGCCGGCACGTCAGCGGCGCACCCCTATATCTCGGATACTAACAAAGCAAAAAAAAAACTTTTGTGGTAAATCAATAGCAAAAAATTAGCAAAAAAATATAGGCTACTCACATTTTTGAAATTCATTTGTTTTGACATAGTGCGTCGTTGAGTTGCCGGCACGTCAGCGGCGCCTCGGTATCTCGAAAACTAACGAAGCAAAAAATCGATATTTTGGTAAAAAAATAGCAAAATAAATACGGATATAATGATTCTCATTTTGCCAGAGTTGCGCCGCTGACTTGCCCAACCTAACCTCCTAAGAGAGACTACTTGTCCCACCATTTAATATCTGAAGCATCACCGTCGATGCTGCCGAAGCTTGACATTAACTACCAGATTATTTTGAGATTTTACAGTTTAACCACACTTTTTACTTTATCATACGCAGTAAGATAAAGTATTGTAATCATGCCGAAAAAAAAAATTGAGATTTTAGCGGAAATAGGTCTTTTTGGGTCCCCTGAACATTTTTGACCAAGGTACAAAAAAATGTCTGTGAGTGTGTGTGTGTGTGTGTCTGTGCGTATGTATGTCTGTGTGTAAACGATTTTTGTGGCGACGATTCCGGAGAAACTACTAAAGGTATCGGAACGAAAGTTCATATTTAGAAGTTTTGTTACCAAACTTAGAGCTGAAAAGCTTTTGGTTGAAAGGGGTCCAAAGGAACTGGTAGTTTATTCTAAGCCTTTTTGAAAGATTTTGCAAATGAGCCGCCATTTCTGTAATTTCGACAAAATAGTTAAATAATAAATTAAAGTAGAGGAAATTTTGAATAATTTATGCCTATGATATTTTTTGGTAAAATTAATAGTTTAGCTTTAAGAGCAAATTCTATTTGATCGAGATCGGTCGCATCTGCATTGATATGAAACTTCAAAGTAGCCTGGATTTGACAAATATTTTTTTGTGCTGTCACCACAGAAATGTCTATGGCTGTCACACTCGAAAACAGCTGATTTCATCAGAGGTTGGAGAACCGCTATGGAACGTTGCCGCTCTACTGCGGCAAAGTAGAAAATCCAAAATTCAAATGAAATAAGATCGCCAATTTGATTGTTTGTTGATAAGAAATATCAACCCGTTGTTATCTAATTGTAAAAACGATAATTGAGAAAATTGTAAATAAAGTATAGCGATGAGTATAGTTACGTTTTAGTATGTTGGTACGGATGTGACATCTACAGTGTCATGAACGAATATAAATCTGTCAGAATTTGATTTAGCTTTTTAAAGTTGACGTTTCGTAGAAGTGGTATCAACCTAACATTTCCTATCCAGAAATATAACCATTTTTAATTTTTTGTAAGTACGTATTTCTCAAAAACCAACACAAAAAACGTTGATGTCACTCCTGCCGAAAACTACATAGCGCGACTCGCTCACATGCGACGGCGACGCTTCGCCTTCGGTGACGCGCCGCATCAGCGGTCGCCGTGCTATTCGGTACTTTCGGCACTTGTGACATAAATAACTATTATTCTAATGACGTAGTGTAGGTAGTGTCAAGTGCTGATATGCTTTGACAATACCTACGATTTATCTCAATAAAATAGATTCTCATGCAGCTAAACTATTGATTTTATATATCGTATGATAAAGTCATGTGCCTGGCCACATCAGATTTTTTATTTTTCAAAACATTACAAGTTAGGTAACTATTCAAGGCTTACAATATATATTCACCGCAAAGAAATCCATACAAAACGCTTATCTTTTCCCATTCACAAATTCTCATATTCTGCAAAGTTATTACAGAGGGAGATTATCCGGGGTTCTGTTCCATGCTGTTGGATTTACCCGTAGTTTGATTAACCTCGGTCCACTATAGCGCAATTTTTATTTTATTTTTTTATGCAAGAAATTTTCCATATTTTTAACGAACATGGAAAGATCAGTAAAGACAGAAGTATGTTGAACTAAAGTCGTTAATTTGGATTAATCGTGTTTTAAAATGTTCTGTGCTCGTGGGGTCCCCAATTACCACCGATTAATCGGATCTCTAATGTACTGCCAATTTTCAAATTACCGTCACTCATGCTATGAAAAACTGTAAATATAATTCTTTATAGGAATAATTTTTTTTTCACGTTTCACTAAATCAAAATAATGCATATTCTTCTCACCACGTTTAAATAAATATTTTTTTATTGTAGTGTTAAAATAGTGGGTCAAACTACTTTTTTATTGTTATCATTCACTTAATCCAAGTAGTGAATCTTCCTGTACCTATAATCTGCCGGACGAACAATGTTACCGTTTCCGTGAATTCGCCTTCAGGCCTGATTTTAAATTTTTATATTTCTTTCATTAGAAAATTACTAGTACTACAGTACTACAGCCAATGATTTCAAGCGCTGTTGTCCGAGCTGCGACATGAAAACTTAAAAAATTGAAAAACTACGGTGAAATATCAAATAATTCAAATTGCAATAAGAATACAAAACTCCTATATATTTTCCAGTACAGAGCCGCGGAGTTCTAATAGCCCAGGAATGGTATGTGCAAATCGGTAACTACCTTCTAGTTAGTGCCCTGAACACGATACTAAAGGTCCTAAAGAACCTGTGCTTTCATCATGTTTTTGTGTATTTTTTTGTATTTATTCAAGCTATCCTACCTTGCCTGAAATCGCTCATAACTCCCACAAAAAAAAAACTTTTGTCAAATTTGTGAGTTAAATCGATAATTTGAGTTTGTCAAGTCACGAGTTCCTCAAAGATGATTATCTTTTATTGCTGGTATATAGCCATAACTACTTATATATAGAATACAGTGGCATTTGACATTTTTACTTCGAGAAGTCATGCCAACCAGACACCGCGAATCTCGGCGCAACGTCATGATCGAGGCGGGTTTTCAGGCGTAGTTTCCGATGAATTTCGTTACATTTAAAAAAAATCCATTGAATGGACTAATTTTAGTTAAAAATATAAAACAACCAATAAAACTTCTAGATTTGGCCGATTATCGCCTTTTTTAATTTATAAGGTCATATTCTAGTCCATATGCGATATTTGGATTCAGCGTCATTCAAAGCGCTTATATGACATGTTTGAGGGCATACATATATACATGTTATTCAGGGCCCTAAAAAGAAGGTATTTACCAATTTGCCGATTTATTTTGTCTATTTTTAGGTTTTGGTTCAATTTGGTTTAAAATGACTGGGCTCTTAGTACAAGCATTTCTTTCTATTTTTGTCAAAGATATTTAAAAAACTTTCATATGGTAGTACTGAAGGTCTGCAAAGTATCTAAGGTACGTTCAGGTGAATTACAAATGGGTTTCTTCTTTAAGAAAACGTAAACTGAACTCCTTTCGATATAATAAAACCAAATTTAATTAAAATAATGGATTACCAAAGTGTGTATTGCCAAAATTCTAGCAAAAAGGGCGGTCGCATTAAATTCTTAATTCATGATATTGCCGCTAGGACACGAGGGTCGTTGGGTCGACGTCCTTGATTCTGCTTAAATTAATTCGCTGTTAGGTAGAGCCCTGCTTAGGGTCATGTTAAATAATGAAATTACTACTAGACAGCAACTCGGAGATATTATACACCCTGTTGAATGTGCCAGTAAAAGTTTAAAAAAATTAAATTCAAAGAAAGATCCTTACAGTCGTGTATACGACAAAACAATTTTAAACTAATAATAAATTTCAATTAAAACTCCACATACTGAATATTAATAGGTTTTTTCGAGCAGCACCAAAATAAGTGCATAAACCACTTATTCTTGCTCCTGCGCATGCCAAATGAGGGTTTTGCCCTGCAAAAGCCTGCTGCTCGAACGAACCTATTATAAGTTAAAACGAAGGTGTAAAACTTGGTTCAACTGTTGCTTCGATTACCAGTCATCTGAACTGAAACTTAGATAACCAGAATCCTCGTTTCATGCAAGTTTGGAATGAAAGAGTACCTATATAAAATCATGTAGATATACCACAAATGATACTTATTAGAAACAGAAGTGTAAATCGTCGTATTTTAATGCAACGCTATAGACCTCTTCTTGAAACATCTGTTTTTACATCTTGAACAACATTAAAAATTCTTTGTGGTATCAAGTTTTATGGGTTCTATAGTGATATATTGCTCGAGTCACCCTATTTAGTACATTCTTGAATAATAATTATTAACTTAATGCTTCAAAACCAAGTTGAAAGGTGAAGTTGAAATTTGCAAACGATAACTCTAATGTTAAATTTAAAATTAAAATGTATATTTTCTATTAACCTCTGTTGGTCAGTTAACTTTACAAGGTTTTCTTTTTTAGCAAACGAAGTAACACAGTATTCCTGAACGACGAGGTTACAACACTAACAAAAAGTAAAAATATTAAAGTCCATGCTTCTTTTCATGTTTTCTATTAATTTTCTATTTATAGTGATACTTAACTTTTTTAATACAGTGGTTCTTAAACTGTTATAAAATAACACTAAACACCCCTAGTTCGGTTTAAGAACAACACTATGCCTGGTGATTCAATTTTGAGGCTCACCATAGGGATCTCGCTTATTAGTGGAAATAGAGCCCATGTTTAAATTTGGCAAAGTTTCGTATTTTTGTGCTGATCAATTATCTGTAAAAAATTTAAACTATCATTTTTCATTTTGAAGATATCCGCAAAAAACTGAAATGTTAAGATATCGTTTTTAATTTTTTATTCAAACACAATTTAGCTAGTCATTTGAAACAATAACAATAAGCTACTTTTTAACAAGGAATGCAGTGTTATTTTTGAATTTGAAATAACATTAAAGATGGCGGCGTAACTATGGCCAACTTTTCAATAACTACACTACAAACATTTTTGCATCACAGCTTCGAGCAGGTGGTGGTGCGGTTAACCAGGATACCTAGAAAAGGTTAATTTTTATACCCTCCACGTTTAATGTAGTGGGGGTATATTGAGTTTGATTCAACATTTGTAACACCTTTAAGGGGGAGTGGCAGACATATACATATATGGATTTGATCAGAATTGAAAACTGAATCGATTTGTCTATGTCCGTCTGTGTACACGATAACTGCCGTAATTTTTAAGTAATTGATCTGAAATTTGGTATACAAGCTTATCTCTTAAAAAGTAAGGACAAGTTCGTGAATGGGCAAAATTGTTTTTTTTTTACGGTGGGGGTATTTTAACTCTACCACGGCTGAAGATAATTTTCTTAGTAGTTTTTATACAACCATGCATACCGAACGTCAGATCTGGTTCAGTTATGATCACCTTCAACCCCACCAAATCTACGGGAGGGAAAATCGTACGGAAAAGCGATAGCTTTCGTCTGAGAAAGATGATGTTTTGGGATGTTACAATCCTAATACTAAACGAAATATTTAGATACGATGTTTTTCTGTCGAGAACCGCTTTTATGGAGTCTGCGATGAGCTGACCTTACGTGACAGCAGAAATATGGTCATTACATTTCTGACAATTATCGCATTTTTCGGTTTGATGGAAAATTATAATATGTAGGCTGGAATTGTACGGAGATAAAAATCTATTTGTGTATAAATAATTATAGATGTAGAAGTAAAATTAATTTTTGTGCTCAACGTTGAACAATAAATAAAGCCTTTAACCGAAAACGCGTTTTAGGATTTAAATCAGAAAACTTCTTAGTCGATTGTCTAGAAATTTATACGCCATCTGTTACATTACTTTATCTTGACATTAACTCGTCCAAATTTTTATTTTATTTTTGCTTCTATTTTTTAGTATCGAATGAATGTGCAAAAACGGTAATTTTTAGCAGTTTTCATTTATATGGACGCCATTTTATTATGATCTTGAAATTTTAAAATATAAGCGCATTCGTTGGTAGCTTTATATCATTTCATTTTTTGTTTCAGACCAGTCGTTTAGCCGTAGGGGTGTCTACCGTAAAAAGCAGTTTTTTTTTAACAGTTGCGACGAGTGGCAATTCAGAATATGTTTTGCATATAATAATTGTTTTGTGTACAGAAAGATATGTAGATTCAATAAAAGAAAAAAATAGAAAAATAGTGTAAATGTAATGTAATTACCAGAAAAAAAAGCATACTAATCGCTCGCTAATGTACCCGGTCCTCTTAATATATTTCTACAATAAAAGTTAGTAAAATAATAAAAATTCACTAACCACATTAGTTCGGATTACGCAAATATTATTGCATAAACTAAATTATGTTCAGAGTGTTGCCAGTGGATATAACTAAAGAGTAAATAAATAAATGATTGTATAAAAAAGTTACCGCTGTCCATAGTATTTTGATAGTAACTATGTTAAGTTATATAAACACTATTCAAATTATTCGCTAAACACAAGCAAAGAAAATAGTAAACAAATAGCTACTTACTGGTTGAATCATACATGACGCCATCTAACTCCTCAAAACAACTGAGGACTGCCGTCTGATTGAGCGTCGTAGGTGGCCAACAAAGAACGCTGTCGTAGAAACTATCACAAAAACCCTCAGGGTGTAACTCACTCATTCTCTTAGTATCGTTCAAATAAATTGTGTTGCAGTCCTGAATAGATGAAACGTTTACATCGCGCATTAACTGATATACATCGATGTTGTGCTTCATTGCGAAATTTTCCCAGAAATCCAGATGATCCACCTCCAGTATATCCTGCTGGAACTCTGATCCCAAAATGTTGCTTGGCATGGTATCATCCATTGTAACAACTTTTTTTCGCGTTTCTGTTCTTAGTAATTTATATTTTCACACACGATAGACACGACCGCAGTTTCGTTGCGCACATACATCTTTGCAATGACCAACTTATCTTCATTCTATTTTTCAACGGCTTGTTTAATCTTCTAAATTATGACGGTATTGTTTTTGGTAAACCTGAAACAAGACAAACACAGTTATCACACAGCAAACACACCTTTTATTATGTTTAAAAGCAACTGATAAAGTGTACAGCGAAAAAGCATAACAGATAATTAAGTGCCTATAAACATGGCAAGTGTTACGGAAGTAGTAGGTAGATAATTAACTAGATTGACTTCATGGTATATCAAATATAATATCCGGCGGTATAGCCGTAAAAAATACTTTATCTTCGAAGAGGTTGTGTAGGTGGAAATTTGTGTTATTTCTTGGATCGTAATGCCGATTTCCGGCCGCTTCTCTACCTTCGAACACTAGTCAACAAAATAAAAAAAAAACTAAATGTACATTAGGTGCCACTATTTTTTTTTTAGACACCTTAGTCCGCTAAACTCAAAAATAACATTAAAAAAATTGAATGGGTATGTTTTCTAGATATGATTTTGGATGTATATTCGGTGGTAGTTTGACTAATTGGAGCATATCTCGAAATCGGAACATCCAATCTGGTCGCTTTGCGCGTCAAATTAAAGTTAATTGAATCACCAATAAAAGTTATTAATATTGTTATCCAATCGCTTCAGTAGTTTCAGTGCAATGGGCCACAATTTGGAAAATGTTTGGCACAAATGAAAATCAAACCGTTACTTAAGAGATAATGCCACTCTAGCGCGAGAAAGAATAGCCTCTTTTGTAGGTATATTTTTTCAATATAGTAAATGAATTACAAAATCTCTTTAAATCCCTTTATTGATAATACTTTAAGGAACATTCACAATAACAAAAACAAAAATAAATAAAAAATTGAAGCGTTTGAGGACATCAAAGGAAACCTCTTCCGGTTGTGTTCCACGGCCGGAAACATTTTGCACGCAGTTCTACACGTAGCCGTAAAAACAAAAAGAAATTGTCCCTTCTTTTGACGTCGATTTTCTTGCAAAACTAGGGGCGATTTTTTTTTCAATTCTGGTGTTGTCCTTGATTAATATGCTACAACTCATAAAAATTAGAAAGCTGTATATGTTGTCGTTTTCCAGAATTTTGCAACTTAAGCAGAGTTGGTGCTGTTTTTGTCCCGTAAATTTAATTCGTTTAACTTTAGCAATTGATTACTCCGGAAATAATCCATAGATTTAAACGAATTTAAAAGTAACATCACCTGCGGAAAGCTAGCTTTCAATGTGCCGTTTTGTAAAACCATTGGATTAGTGGTTGACCCACAGAATGCAATATGCAATGCCAGCAATTCCGTTATTAGAAGAGCTAGAATAATTAAATATAGACTGAAGGCTACCCAATAATTCATAGGTTTAAAGTTTATTACATAATCATTGTTTATCTTGCATTTTTCATACAAAAGATCGTTCTGAAACTCTGCGTGCATTACGACGCTCTACGGTATTTGGTGTGCGGCGGGGAAGGGAGGCGTTAGCGGTGCTGTCATGTCGGAGAGAACCGACACAGCTGAGAGAACCGGGGCAGCTTATTATCAATACACAAAAAGAACGATAACTTGTCAAGGGAGTAATTTTAACTAACAATTAATTAAATTCTTAATTTTTGCATAATTTTGATTATAATATGTGACCCGGTACGAGAGAAATCTCTTCTATCGATTGGTGTTTTTGTTTTCTTCAGTTTTTATACAATAAGGTTGTAAACAAGATTTTGATGGAAGCGGATAGATCTAATAATATGCAGATTTTCCGATTAGTGGTGAATGCTAAATTAAGTTTGCTTGATAAACCCAAAAAATATTTAAAAAGTATGCCCGATGTTGTTATATAAATATTCAAACTATTATAACAGTTTCTTAATTAATAATATTTAAAGACCTGCACAGAGAATATAAAACAAATACAACTCTTGATATACTTATTACATATATTACAAGCGTCAGCTCTGAGTGTATAAAACTTAAAAATATCAAACAATTTTTATAAATTTAGCATCGTAAATTTGTAGACACGTAGAATATTTTGCAGATCACTCATTAATTTTAAATGGTAATCCCGACACCCGATTTAAATTGCCAATAATCCCCATGGGACTTCCAAATGCCTGTGCGTGGTTCTGTTATCTTATTGAGTCATTTTGCCATCATTTTTTAATTCGGTAGTCTGTCGTCGGATATCAAAATTTCTTTGGCGAGGCGTAATCGCCGTGTCGTTATATTGTGTCCGTAAACACTGTTCTTCTAGTAACTAATGCACGTACGATCCCCCACTACTGGCAGCGTCGCTGTCGATCCCTTCCCCCGCTCGCCCCAAAGACCGAAGAGCGCCGCGACAATTGCAGCAATCATGAGATGCTTCAACTCGATCTTTTGTAGGGAAAATGCAAGATAAACAATGATTATGTAATAAACTTTAAACCTATGAACTAGTTGGTAGCCTATAGTCTATATTTCATTATTCTAGCTCTTCGAATAAAGGAATTGCTGAAATTATCTTTTCAAATTAATATTTTCCTCCTATTGTTTCTTTCTGTTTGATTTTGACGACAGACAGACGGACCTGTTTTGCAGCATCAGTCAGCGATGGCTCTGAAAACATGATGCACCGTAATGCATATACATAATACCTCCATAATCTAGATTGTAGATTTCCGCGGTCTGAGTCATGATTTCATCATGACTCAGAGATGATTTCCGGGTGGAACCTTCTTAGCACTTAGTTTGATAACTTAGTCCTGAAGATGCCTCTTGCAGCAGAGCGCGAAACGTCGACTGCTTCAAAGTCCTCAACGCGGTTTCCACCCGGAAATCAATATATCCCCTCAATAATCTTCATAACGCTGGATAATGCATCATTGCCAACACATATGGCTATACTACCACAATTACTTTGCTACTTGAAAGTGAAAATGAGAATGATTCACCAGGTGGCCAATTCTCGTGCTGCGGCATTTCATCGGTCAGAATGTATTGAGCAGTGTCGCACATATGTATTTTCTTCATTTTATTAATTGAATCATGATTACAACGAATGGCTAGTCAATCATAAATTCAAAGCTCATTTCGAGGCTTCTTGGTTAACTGCCCTAACTGTTTCTTGTCAAATGGCGGGGACGTGCAATTTTGCACGGGATCTATCCTTTTCTTATTTCTGTTTCTTATTCCAAAATTTGCAAGCTTTGCAGTATTTAGATTTTATGAGAATATCAACATTTTTCCAGCTGATAGCGCCACCAATCGTATAGAGAAGAAAAGCTATGTTTTCTCCATGCTCCATCGTCGGAGAGAGCTAAACCATACTTTTTTTACTATTTTTCAATTGACTTGTAGCTGTTTCTTCTTATACTGCTTTCTGCATACTTTGTTGAGAAACTGCTCCTGTTGCGACAATAATGGTGAGAACACCTTATCATAAAATGAGTGAAAAATCTGACGAGGAAGGTCCCTGAATGCGCAAAACTTTTCAATTCCATCTACACCTATTCTTATACGCATGGCAAGGATACTTCCGCAATTCATTTCATATCCTTTTTGAACAAATGGGCAACTCGCAATAAAAGTTTGTTTAAAATTCTCACAAGAAACCACGATTTGACACGGTTGCCACTTTCGGCCAATTTCGCATTTGATTTGCACATTTTACACACTACAACTTCAGAAATAGCGGAAAACACAGCAATAAAGTTCAAAAGATGATAATTAAACGTCATTCACTTCAAACGTTGTAATAATCTTCAACCGACATTACTTTTTTGCAGGTGTGGACTGTGTAGTGTATACGTCATCAGGTAGACGCGACTCTAGTTCCAAACGATTCAATGCTTGTCATATTAGTTCTATTTGAAACTCTGCTTCCTTTCGACTCCTTTCGATCACAATATAGTCCGGGAATGTCACTAATTATTTCTGCTATTTTTTACCAACTAATCAAGAACAATACACGTTACATCAGACAGCTAGAACATAGTGCGGTTACTGCCAGTTCAACGAACGTACCGAGGATATTTCCACAAAATATTTGTGTGTTTTATTATTTTATGTTATATTTCAGACCACGGATGTAGTTCGTCCAAATAAGATTAGAGCGTATGGGTCTATAGACTGTAAACTCTCACGCTAAACTTTTTGCATGTAGCTCGGCTAGACACTTGGCCGTATGTTTATCAAATAAGCTTTTAAACAGTTTTTCCAATATGACGTATTATACATTATTTCTAAGATCTCAAGACATGATTAGAGCAAAGGAAAATTTTTCAGTTTTTTAAAAAAATGGCTTTACTCCTTAATTGCCGGGGAAGTGTAGAAAACGTGAAAATATGCTCAGTTTCTTATTTTTTGCGTAGAGCTTGCTCTTTTATGAAGAGGACAAGGTGTTTACGATGAAAATCCATGAAAAAATAACGAAGTTATTATCAATTATGATTGATGGGTACAAAACTACCAAAATTCAGCTTTTCCTCTATTTTGTATTTTTCTCTATTTAGAGCAGTTTAATGCATGGTAGAGGCCTTCGTTACCTTCGGATTACGAGTACGTCAAGTGATTGGTGCCAAGATGCGCATGTCATTTCTACAGAACAACTTTTTGTATTGCAAATCGTTTTATTTCCTGTACTGTTTACATCAGTGGTTAACAGTTGTGTAAATTGTGTTGTGTCGCATCATTTAACATCACCTGCTATTTATAAAATGGGTAAAGACAACGAGCTTTTGCGTACAATAACAACCCAGATAATTTCTGTTATGTGTGTGGTGATCATGCCGTCAAGAGAAGTCTACGGACAGTTACAAATTCGCTACAAGAGAATTATCTCAGAATCACATGCATCTCGGATGAAGCAATACAACTTTTCGGCTCCGAATGTTAAAACAACTTACTACAGAGACCGTGACAAGACTTACGCCATGTATTATACGGCAGAAGATAACATATGCTTTTGCAAGGACATTGCTGGTTTGTACGAGGAGCTTGGACAGCCTTACAATGCAAACGGGTGGCGGCTATTTATTGACGGTAGTAAAGAAAGTTTGAAAGCAGTAATTTTGCATAACGGAAACGAGAAGCCCCCATCGCACATGCTCAACACTAAAGCTGTGTCCTACGTGCGTCCGTCACGTCCGTCCGTTGCGTCAAGGCCAACAACGCATCGATACCAAATAGCTTGAAGTAAATGAGTGTCCTACGTGGCAGCGTTCGTCCGTCGTCCGGTGCGGCGACGGATCTGGCGACGCAAGTTATTTCAAATATTTTGATATCGCCGCATGTTTCCGTCAGTCGCGCTGTGCACGCACGCCCCTTTACGTTTCTTTGACAAACTCATGTTGTCGGTACGCCGACAATATGATACTAACCTCCCAAGATATGAACTACCTATTATCTACGTGGGAGTGGGGACCTGCCGCACGTCGCGACGGAGCTACGTGGGACAGGCACGACGCACGTAACGCAAAAACAAAACCACATGCGGCGACGGACGACGGACGACGGATGCACGTAGGACAGCGTAAGGAATCATTCGAGACTATGGTCCAATTGTTGAAATTGATCAAGTATTAAGAACACGAGTGGAAAGTTTGTGCCGATTTGAAAGTGGTGGGCATGTTATCTGGAATACAGGGTAGCTACTATCTGGTTCCTCATAAGAGAATCAGATACAGATAAGAACAGAAGGCAAAGCAGGAGCCAGAATCAAGCGAATATTGCACCGACTACGGCGCTGCATGCTGCACTGCCGCAGCAGCGATCTTCGTCACGGCAAATATTTTATTTTACATGGCGTTCAATGTGAATGCGTCCACGGGTCCGTTGCAGCAAAGCGTGCGCAGCGCAGCGCGGCAGAGCGACGGATGCAGTAAAACAAACATCAGTTGGCTTGCGTTTGCCGGAATGCCTGCATCGTTGAATATGGAGGAGCAACTAATATTGACGGCTGAAACACATCGGCTAATATACGACAAGACCTTATCTGCCTACAAAAGTGGCAATTCACGCGAAAATGCTTGGAAGGAAGTTGCTAATGAAATGCAGTCAAAGGGTATACGTTTATATATGTTTTTATTGGTGAATGAATACAGCTAACTAATTAGATATAAATTGAAATCAATGTTTAATGACCTCCGTATTGCCATGGAATTTTGCCTGCCGGTAAAGTGAACCAGTCAGCAGATGTGTTCTGAATGTCCATAGAATGCCATAGGTCCTGTATGTCGTTTTCTTTGATTGTTGTTCATGGTATTTACATTATTTTGCGTTGCATCCGACGAAAGTTGTTGTGTGTGATGGATTAAATGAGTCATTACGATAATTTTTTCCGTAAATAGGTTATTTTGCAGCGTGCAAAATACAACAGTTACTACCCTGGAAAACACAATGTTAACTTCGATTCGTTTCAAGAGAATACGGCAGGTATGAGCAGTGATGCCAAAGGCATTTTTTACCACTCTTCTTGCTCGTGAAAGGCGATAGTTAAAAAAAGCCTATCCCGATCAGAAAGCTTTTTTCCTGGATATAGACGTAATATGTTGTCTCTTAACGGAAATGCTACGTCGGCTACTAGCGCTATGGTGAAGGGTCAGCTGATGGTAGAGGTTGCTTTTCTGGCAACTCTAAATTAGGGTCGTTTGCCAACCACAATCTTCCAGAAGAAGCATTAGCAAACACTTCACCATCGCTGTTACCTCCATATGTACCAACATCAATCATGATGTATTTATAATTGGTATCTACAACTGCCATTAGTACACGAGAGATGCCGCCTATATAATTAAAAAGCTTTGATCCTGAATGTTTTGGAGCAAATAGCTGCACGTCCTTGCCATCTAACGCCCCCACGCAGTTCAAAAAAATCTGATGTAGCCAGGCACATTACTTTATCATGCAATATATAAAATTAATACTTTAGCTGCATGAGCTTCTATTTGATCGAGATCGATCGTGTCTGCATTAAAATAACACAAGTTAGTAAGGATTTGACAGATATTTTGACAATATTGACAGTAGGTATTGTCAAAAAATCTGCGTTTGACAAATCCTGGATTACTATGTGGTTTTAATGCAGACACGATCTCGATCAAATACATTTTGCTCATACACCTAAACTATTAATTTTTCCAAAATATTTCATAGACATAAATTACACAAAATTTCCTCTACTTTAATTTATTATATAACTATTTTGACGAAATTACAGAAATGGCAGCTCATTTGCAAAATCTTTGAAAATTGCTTAGAGGAAACATCCAGTTCATTTGGACCCTTTTGAACGTGAGTTCAAAGATACGATGAGTTTGGTCATAAAACTTCTAAATATGACCTTTCGTCCCGATACCTTTAGTAGTTTCTCCGGAATCGTCGCCACAAAAATCGGATACACATACGGACATTTTTTCGGCACGATTACAATACTTTATCATACTGAGTATGATAAAGTGAAAAATCAGTTTTCGAAGAAAATCATCTTTCTATGTTTCAAAATCATGACTTTAAATGAAACCCAAGGCAAACGACTTTACCGCCTGCAGTGCTGCCGCACGCAGTGCTGTATCGGGTGGAATACCCGTGGAACGGATGATAACGTAGCGTCATTTGACGACGCAGCAGCACGGCAGTGCAGCATGCAGCGCCGTAGTCGGTGCAATCTTCGCTTCATTTCTAATGTCATTATATATCACAAAAATATAATAAAAATAAACGAATAGATAAATAAAAGCGATAAATAGAGAAAAAGTTGATTTTTGGTAGTTTGGTACCTATCAATCATAATTGCTCATAACCGATATTTCTATCGTAAAGTCATGTTTTCGTAAAAGTGTATACTACGTAACAAATAAGAAACTGACAATATTTTCACAATTTCTATTTTTCATCAGTGCTAGAGTAAATGTTCGATTTTCATGTTGGCCACATTTTTTTCGTATTGTGGCCGATTGCGTTGAAAATACTGAAGCGATTGAAAAACTATGTCGGTAACATTTGTTGGTGATACGATTAGCTTTATTTTGATGTGCTGAGTGACCACATTGGATCTCGAGATAGACACCAAATGAGTGAAGTACTTCCGAAAAAAAATTAAAAAATTTATAACTCGAAAACGTATCCATTAAAGAAAATTTTATGGGATTTTTGAGTTTGGCGGACATAATATTTACATAAGAAAAAAATAGCCGCATCCAATGTACATTTTAACTGTTGACTAGTGTAATAGCTGCGAAACGTTGGACTTGGGACCAAATATGAGGTTGTAGCCAATTAAATTTTCTACAACTTTTTTTTGAAAGATCACATCAAAAGATGGGCCAAGTGCCCCACAATTTGGTTGAGTTGGTTTGTTTAATATGGTAAATCGGCAGCGATATCATTACTGTGCGGTTTATGTTGTGGTTTGTCCCGCAACAAAACAAGATGCAACACATTCAAACGTATATATTTCTTCTTTCAGGCGTTTTGAATAGCTAAGGCATTCGGAATCTGGTGAAAACTGAGGCACTCCACAATGGCTTAGTTGACTACGAACTGAGTACTTAGCGTTCCAAGCAATTGAATGCATTTAGGCTAATAACCGTCTGAAAACTTTCAACGTTCTATGCGTCCACTGTTCGACGTGTACTCTTAGACTGGTGTCAACATGCCGCTGAAAATTCTATCTGAAATACCATGTGGAATTCTGGATTACTTGCGTCGACAGTTAGCCACCGTGTCAGATGGACGAGGAGAACGTTATCACCAAGTTGCCGTGCCTTGTGAACTAAGGTAATGTAATTTTGGTTATTTAAAAATGCATTTTAATGAAATCAACGTGAAAGAATTTACAGATACCGTGAAGAAATCGACGCAGTTCTTGCATAAATTTGTTGGTGGAGCACGAACATGTTTGAAGACTACCGCTTAGTCAGCTAGTGCAATAAACAATCGTACTATATATGACTGTAGTGTATGCAACAGCGCATACACTATTTTGGGCGCATTGAGCGTTTAGACAGTAGTGTCTCTCTTACGTCAAAAGTATTTGGTGTTGACAAACACAAATACGTATTTGAAACGAATACATAATAACATTGAATATTTTTACTTAAAAGGATAAAGTTATGTTAGATCAATATAGCTAGATAGTCATCAGACTCTTTGTTATACACAAGTGCCTATGAAGTGATGTTAATTGATTAAAAAAAAAACTTAAAAGTAAAAATTAATTGGTGGGACATGTTAAAGGTTATTCGTCGAAAGTACAACCAATAAATCACAACGAAGGGTATTTTTTTCGGCTCGTCAACTAAATATAACATGTCTACGCATATTCACCTGAATGCAAATTTTTATATGACAAGGAAAATTAAGAAAATCATATATTGGTAAGTTTAACTGTGTATTTTCCCACATTTAAAACAAAAAATGCTATAGTATTTGTGCTTTTGAAAAATTACACATCAATAATAACAAAAAGAAAAAATTAAAACTAATGAAAAATGTACTGAAGGATTAACTTTTAAACTTGAAATTACCTCACATTAGTATGACGCTGCAAGGAAAATGGAAGAACAATAGATAGGTAATAATGTGGAATATGGCACAGTTCTTCACATAGTGGCGGTTATTATATATACCGGGTGGTCGTTTTAACTTGAGACTCCTAAATATCTCGTTAAATATGCATGATACGACAAAAGTATCTTTAATAAACTTGTAGGACTCAAAGGGGGAAATAAGATGACGATATCATTTACATTGCAGATGGCGCTGCAATCTGTGAAAATGAGGCTAACTTCATTTTTTTAAATGGGAATACCCAAATTTTTTGTCAAATTATGATTTTCCGCTAAATAAGAACACTCTTTTGTTTGAATATTTTTTTCGTACAGTGCATCGATTAAAAGTTATTGACGATGGAAGTTTGTGGCGGCTGCGGTTGTGGTGGCTGCGGTTGTGGTGGCTGCGGTTGTGGCGTCCGCTGCCACTGCATGAGATGCGCTCGCCGTCTGGCAGTCAAAGCGACGACTTTGTAGACACTCATGGTACAACGTAAGATAGTATGTGCGTAGCCAGGACACGTTTTGGTATCCCGCGCGTTGCGCCGTGATGCGCATAGGGTTTGTCTACGCACGAAAAAAATGCATCGTACGAAAAAAAGTTTCAGACAAAAGATTCTTCTTATTTAGCGTAATATCATAATTTGATAAAAAATTTGGGTATTGCCATTTAAAAAAATGCAGTTAGCATAATTTTTACCGATTGCAGCGCCATCTGCAATGAAACTGATATCGTCATCTTATTTCCCCCTTTGAGTCCTACAAGTTTGTTTGAGACACTTTTGTCGTACCATGCATATTTTACGAGATATTTAAGAGTCTCAAGTTAAAACGACCACCCGGTATATTTGAAAAAGAATGTCTCCTTCTGTAGTATTCGCACATTGTTTAATAAATTGATGGTGGCGGTATTTAAGTACGATGTTTTAATATAAACATACATACTTGATGGCAGCTTTTTTCATAAATCACCAGTACAGTAGTTTTGTGCAAATACGCGGAAATACCATTCAGTGATGTTATTAACAGTGAGCGCGTAAAGTATGGAAGCATGAGAAAATAGTTGACGAGTCCTCAAACAGGTCAATTTTTAACCTTCAAAATACACATTTTTTAATTCAGTTTCCAACCTTAATAAATTGTTATTGGGTTATGACGTCATCGATAGGTGAAACCCTGCATATTAAAAAGGGGTTAGTGGGTCAATTTTGACATTTTCACTTTTTTATGGTTTCATATGTAAAAAAACCTGACTGTTCAGAAAAATGGTTCCCCAACCCCCGAAAGTGTCCATACGTCCTTCAAATTTGCAATTTTATAACGGAAAACGTCAAAAATTGATACATAACCGAAATTTTAGATATTTTGGAAATATACCCGATCAATAATTAATGAAATACGAAATAATGTTAATCTGTCAGTAACTAGATTTATTAAAAACCAAAACGCAAAAAATACACATATTAAAAAATAATAATCACGAAATTCATTGTATCCGAATTTTTACTTTATCACGCAGTATTATAAAGTATTGTAATCGTGCCGAAAAAAAAATTGAGTTTTTAGCGGAAATAGGTCCTTTTGGGTCCCCTGAACATTTTTGACCAAGGTACAAAAAAATGTCTGTGTGTGTGTGTGTGTCTACCCGTTTTTTGTGGAGACGATTCCGGAGAAACTGCTAAAGGTATCGGGCCGAAAGTTCATATTTAGAAGTTTCATGACTAAACTTAGAGCTGAAAAGCTTTTGGTTCTAAAGGGTCCAAAGGAACTGGGTATTTACTCTTAGCATTTTGCAATGATTTTGTAAATGAGCCGCCATTTCTGTAATTTCGTCAAAATAGATAAATAATAAATTAAAATAGAGGAAATTTTTGATAATTTTTGTCTATAACATTTTTTGGTAAAATTAATAGTTTAGCTGCAAGAGTAAATTATATTTGATCGAAATCGTATCTGCATTAATAGTAGGTAGCCAGAATATTTTGAACTTTTGACAGTATTCAGAACGTCAGCGGTTGCGAAACGTCAATTCAACACGCAAATGTATGGAGAATGCGATCAAACACGCGCGCACGTACGCTATGTGAAACAATATTGGTACATCTTGGTGTTCAAAAGTCAATGTGTATTTCAAGTGCGGATAGCAATGTTGTTATGTTTTCGCGAATAAATGCCAGAAAGATTGTAAGACGGTATGTTAACCTTAAAACTTATTTGGAATATTGAGCATAATTCTTTATGATCTTTTGTAGTTAGCACTGAAGACGTGGTAATACCCGAAAATATAGTATGCTAGAAGCCAATATAATATAGTAATCATCAGAGTCAACAACCTTTTTACTTTATCATACGTAGTATGACAAAGTATACTAATCGTGACGAATTTTTTTTTTAGATTTTATCGGAGATATGCCCTATTGGGTCCCCTAAACATTTTTGAGCCGGTATTTCTGAAATTTCGTCGAAATAGTAGTAGTTTATGACTATGACAATTAAATAGTTTAGCCGCATGAGCAAATTCTATTTCATCAAGATCGCTCGTACTGCATTAAAACACTATAGTATTAAAACTAGTATAATCAAAATATCTGTCTAGTTCTAGTAGTTTCATTTTAATTAACGTGGCCGATCTCGATCAAATAGAATCTCATCCAGCTAAACTATTAATATATGGTATGATAAAGTCATGTGCCTGGCCACATCAGATTTTTTCCATTAGTTTGTTCCTTTTAGATTTTGCGCTCTGGTTTCTGGTTGATTTATCCTTTCCGATTACCAATTTCTTCGCTTTGCTTGTTTCAACCTTAGATTGTCCGATAACCGGGTCAAAATTTTTAGCTTTCGATTTTACAGGTTTAGCGGCCACGATTTCAACAAATGGTACGTTTTTGGAAAACCCACGACATCCTAAATTAGTAATTGTAGTCGGGTCAAATCATAATTACTACACCAAAACTAAAAGAAAATTGCTTAAAAATTCGTGCTTTTATCACTATAATTTTAAAATACATATTACAGCTATCTCGTATATGAAAATGGTCTATATCTAATAGTTGCCGAGTGGTGCTTAAATTTCGATTTTAGAAATATGCCATAAATAGGCAAAATTAGCTTACTAACTCTGGAATGATATATCTTAGGCAATTCAAATTGTACACATTTTGGATGTACTTGTTGAGAGCTATTGTTTGGTAGTCAGTAGACCTGTCTGTAGATCGGAAACAAATCGGATATTTTTTTTTGTGATATAGAGTATTCTGATGTGGCCATCTTTGTGCACTGGGTCCGCTCGGTTTTTTCGTAACGCCTAGGGTTTGTTCAGAAAATGTAATATTAAGATTTTTCGCGGTTTTATCGCGAACCGCCCATCCTCGGCTAATTTCCCATTCAGCACTATAGAAATCGTCTAGTTCCGATCACCACATCGAACACAGTTCGCATAAAGCATAAAAGCATAAAACTTTAAACGCGTTTATCTCGATACCTACTTTTTACTTACTAACTGCTTTTTAATAGGCACGGTCACATATATTTTTTAATGGGCACGCCATATTCTTTAGTGATTTTGAACCCTTAAATGTCTTTATGTCAGCAGAAATATTTTATGACCTTACATAAAAATGTTTGGGAAAGAAACGCAATTGAAAATTGGAAAATTGGATTTACTAAATGGAATAAAATCGAATGTGAACTAAAAAAATGCCCATCAGGTAGTTTCCGAAAAAGTGAGGTAAAATGTAAAATGTTATTTTAGCTAATTTTTGTGAATTTATCGCATCTGAACTGAATTTCCTAGAAACATCAAATGGGCATTATAGTAGACATTAAACTTTGTACTTTTCCCAGAAAAAGTGTGTCCACAAATCTTTTTAAGCATTTACACCGATTTTTTGAGTGGTGTGCGGGCGGTTCTATAAAAGAAACAGTAGAAAGCGTAAGAACTTGACGTCATATGTAACTTTCAACACACGATTCATATTCAGCTCAATAAATAAATCAATATCACCTATTCGTGTTTCGTTCATAAACAAACGCTATCAATGTTAATTTAATTTTCAACTGTCGTTGTTGCAACGAACCTATTGAAGAATCATTACTAAACAAACATTCGCGATCCTTTATTTGACAAATGTTTAGAGGAAAACGACAAGCTGATAATTTTATCTTCATTTTGATGTAGGTATAATTAAGTATCCCTTTTTTATCTATCGATATACGTACTCAATGCGCGTGCTGTAGTCTAGTGTATGCGTTGTTGCATACACTGCAGTCATATATTAGCAGGGTCGTTTGTTGCATTTGGTGGCTAGACGCTAGTTGATTAAAGACGACGAAGAAGAAGTGATTACTAGTCTGTATCTGAAGATACAACAAAAAATACAACAGTTAAAAAATAAGAAAAAAATATTTAACGCCAGTTGTTTAATTTATACCTATATTAATCATTTTGATTGACTTACACATTCAAGTAGGCGAAAATTTGGCCTAAAACATACCAAAATTTCAGGTCATAAAAGAATGCAAGCTAATATAGGTAAGCCTAATCCTGCGGAAGGTTTGTTAGTCTGTTGGTGTACTTTCATTTTATGTTGGAGCCATTTAAGCTGGAAGCGATGAGCCGTAAATTGTTGTACAGTGGTGTTTGGTTTGTGAAACCCGACCGACAAAACTCGTAAGTGCTTTCTAACGATGCTATGAAAGTAAGACACAAATATCAAAATATATTAATATCCATTATTTGTGTACATAATTTGCAAATCTATCACTTTTATCCACTTTTCAAACACTTTTGTTGTTGATATAAATTTAGTTTATAGTATAACAAAAACACACGCTCAGTATTAAAAAATTGAAGTGAAATGATGGGCATTGTTTTGCAGTGCCATTGCTATAGAAGTTTTGTGATTATGTATGTAATTCCTGTTATGCTAGAATGGTTATGATGGAAACTTCATAAAGGTTGCATACCAATGTCATCCTACCAACATTTTGACAAGGTCTTGGCAAACAAACTTGTTAAAACTTGTTAACTTATGGTGAAATCCAAGCATAATAATACCATCATTTTACCCCGGGCTTTTAGGACATTAAACAATCATTTACATACAAATAATAATATCCACCTACACGTGAATGCGTAGCTGGAAAACTTAATTAAGCCCAAAATCACTTTTGTGTGAGTAAATCAACACAATTAAATGATATTCCATAGTAGTTTGTATTAGCTTAGTTACAGTACCAACACTACGCCGCCGAATTTACATACATATAACAATTCCCTGAATTAATTTTCAATGTATGTTCTACGAGTAACTCGCTCTGGCCACAAGGGGAAAAAGACGCGACATCCGTTAACTGCGAAAATGACATATCATCGAAAAATTATGCAAATGTCAACTGACGCCATAATATTTATTATTTTTTAATCATATTCAGAAAGAGAATTTGTACTTGCGTTGTTAATAGAGGTCAGAAAAACCTAGACCACAAGTGCTTTTGCCTTTCCACACTCATTATGAATCCTACATTCTTTCCATTTTTTGTTTCACAAAACTTTGTGTTAGATTGAGAGCCTAAGGAGATCTAGTGCTTGGTGTGAGTCTGTCCAAACGCCGCACATCGCGTAAATATACTAAATTTTAAGTGTGAGGCAATTATGTTATTTGCCCATAACATACACGTATGATGGACATAAACTTTACCTAATATTTTGAGGAAAAAAATTATCCTTTACCAATTATTTCGGAGGTCACTGGCGCTAGTAGTCGTAACAGTAACATTGCAGAGAAATTGGCGATCATGTTGGTATTCCCAACACAGGAATGGAATACACATAGTTGTGATAAAGAACGGACATGAAGATAATAACGTCAGGAATCCAGTAAACAATAAAATATTTTTTATGTTTGCGTTCGTTATAAACTCATAACCAAACCGGTTTCGGTGTCGTTATGAAAACACTAGGTCACAAACATTTGGTAACTTTTAGTTTTGCGAGACTGATGATATGGACGTCAAGTGTCAAATATGGCTGACATCTTAATCGCTATTGGCTCGCGTCAGTCGTATTTGTGAATTTTACTACAACTACCAACTGTTGAATATGAAAGGACTCTAGATTATAAGATGACAACCGGAATTTTCGAAATTTATGTAAATTAAGTGTCGCAAAGTAGAAAAAATAGTAGATAACACTCGTTTTATAAGACATATTGGCGCACTCGTTCCATTTGGGCACTCCTCGCTACGGTCGTCGTGCCCAAAACTACTCGTGCGCCAATTTTTGTCTTATAAAACTTGTATTATAATATACTATTATAAAACTAATGTAAAATTTATTTATGGGCGAAAACTGCTTATTAACGATTCTTAACGCTCGCGCGGGCGTTAAGGGTTGCCATGGTTATATGTCAAATATTTGTCATTCAAATTGTAAATTTTAAGTCATCAATGTCAATTATTGGCGGTTAAGGTTGTAAGTTTGACAATTAATTGTCTGTTCTGTCATTCGGCAATATCAATTATTGGCGATTAAGGTTATAAGTTTGACAATTAATTGTCTGTATTATCACTCAACTCCGAATTGTTTGTGTTGTTATTCAGCTCCGTAGATACGCTGTCACTTGATAGGGTCAAAATATTTATTAATATTATTCAAACGGAGGAACAAAACCATTGTAGGCCATACAATTTTGTACGCACCTTGGGCATTACTTAATGTTTATACCGTCAGGCGACTTTTTAAACGGTCACCCTCGGGGTATAAACATCCGTGTAATGCCCTTGGTACATAAATAACTATTTTATTCCACGAATGAAAATATTAATTACAATTTTTTTTCGTTCAGTGGTTCAAATTAATCAAAGCTGGATTTTTATGAGCTCTGAAAACATTGAATTGTTTTCCATTGTTATAGTTTTAACGACATATTTTATTTATATTTTATTTTTTTACAAATGCAACAAATATTTATTTTTTTAACCGTCAATCAAAAGTTCTTAGGTACTTCAAACGAGTGCTGATTTACCGTAGATGGTACAAGTTTTATCATAGAACTTAATAAATCCAAATTTACGTTTATAGGACCAACATTAAAAAAATTAACGTAAGCTACTATCGACTGTGTGTTTGTTCACAAGTAAATAAAACGCTCGTTTAGTCTTCGGTTTTTGGTCCTTTATCTAAGACATCGCCGACGTTTCGCTGCTTATGTAAACTTATGTAAGTTTGTTTACAGTCAATTTAAAAGTCATTCAAAAATCTACAATTTATTTCGTTACGTGACACTACAATCACATTCTACAATTATTTTATAATGAACATTACATTATCACAATTATTTTAGTTTCCGTCTTTCATTGATATAGAATACCAAAATATGATTTAGTCGTCGATAGGGTGGTGTTTCGAAATACCTTATCTTAGTGTTTAAATATATCCGACGCATTTTTGAAACGTAATAGTACCTAAGAAGTATTGTAAAAAATGCAATACATTTCTACAATTTATAAATGCAAAGTGGCTTAATTCTGCAAAGGTTGGCTTCCGGACATTCTTTCTACCAATTGATCATTTAGGATAATAGATGCAAAACCTGGCCAAGAAAGTGCAAAATATACATAATATAATCTAAAGCTACGGGATTTCAATTCGAACGCAAACATTATTCAGCTACAGGTGCGTTTTGTACTGCGCTCCATTCGTCTGCAATAGTAACCAGCCCCCATCAAATTACTTTGGCCGAAATTGCTTTTGCAATTGTCTCTTGATAATCCTCCACAGAAAACGATATTTTTGGCCGGTCCACCACTGCAACTACAAAATAAATTAATACAATCTGATCCCATTACGGTGCACAAAAGGCAAAATAATCTAAATGGGTATATGGTGGAAATTCCAAACTAATACCCACAAAGGGACTAGTCAAGAGGAAAGGTAGTAACCGCCTAGCCAGCGCTTAAAAGGTTAATAGTATTCTAGTTTCTTCGGTTTCGGCTGCAATACTGCTTAAATTGTACTAATATTGATTTTTAAAAACCCGCAAGTTTCGCTATACCGAAGCACGTTTTTAGTATTGAACTTTAAAGCAGTTCTATTAGAATATTAGATAGTAATGTATTGTAGCGGACAGTTCCATTGCACGTTATAAAAGAAAGAGCGCAGATATCCAATTGCGGATACAGCTAGGACGGTATGCAGAAGACGGACATTCTTTTTGTTTGGATTGTTTTAAGTTCGTTATTTTGTAAAAAAATAATGATAAACCAAATTGCAGTTTAGACCAAATTTGACCAAAACCAGGAAATAAATCTTATAATAGGTAGATATGTTCCATTTAGTCTGAGCAACATGTTAAAAGTCCTATGTCTGAGTTAGAGTTTGTGTTTTTCGCAGTTGCGACATTAATGTGTAATTGCCAATATATCTTGTTTAAAATCAACTGAACTATATATTGGAACTCCAGTGGTTATTTTCTTAATTCAATCAATAAAAAATTGAAAAATGCAAACTGGCGGATCAGAAAATGATAAAGGAACCCTTAGGCAAAGTGCTAATGCTTGAATTACACTATCACCTATCGCCTTCCTACCCTACCAACAATTTTCCCCTTTGGATCTACACCGCAGTAATACGCCCCATGTAGTCGGTGGCGTTAGTGTAAAAATATTTCAGTGCCGGATACCAGCACCAAATTTTGCACACATCTTGTACACATATTAAGGTTTAAAAAACCAACGGGAGACATTCTCCTGGTGGTCAAGATCATCCCTTGATGACGTCATCAAAATAGCGGATTTACGTATAATGTTAACGCACGTATCTTCGTACATTATTAACCAATTTGCAAGTTTATATCATTTTAAGGCTCAAGTAACGCTCTTTAAACAGTGTTTTATTCAATTTATGTGCATAAAGGGTGGTTTTCGCACAACCCTCTAAATTTCGTTATATATAAAATTACTGCTATTCTTAAGGAACTGAGGTAAAAAAATATTTCCGTACGGAAATATTTTTTACATTAGTTGCCTAGTATGGCAGTAACTATAACAAACAATATTCATTTGTTTTCAGTCTATTTTAAAAATATTTCTACTTTCATTTTTGGTCACGAGAAAACTGTACTTTTCTGGTAACCAAAAATATTTTGTTTGGATTTTTGGTAAAAAACTTAGTAAAGATGGGTCTGCTTATTGGAAAGCAAATAGTTTGCATTTATGCGAGAACCGTGTGGTTGGGTCCAATAACAAGGAAGCCTACGACCATATATCTCCTATTTTTCATGAAGAAGCAGTTGCCCGTCTATTGCTTCACGTGTGGTATGCCAGCACCTTCGAAGGACATACCAAATTACCATTAAAACAGTGGACAGCGATGTAGTTGTCATTGCGATGTACGCATGTCCTAAGTTAGATAAAGTAGAGGAATTATGGATTGAATATGGAACTGGAAAACATCTGCAAATCTTCCAGTTAACCAAATGCAAGGAAAACTTTCACCTGGGGTATCAAACCTGCTTCCTTTCTTTCATGCTTTTACTGTGGCAAACACTGTTTCAAGTTTAGGAGGTATCGGCAATACCACTGCATAGAAAACGTGGATGGCATTTAGAAAAATTGACAAAGTTTGGGTGAATTTTGAAATATGCGTCACACGCAGTCTCTATCACAAAACGAGCATGCTTTCATGCTTCTTCAACGTTTCATGCTGCTTATATGTATCATCCATCAAGCTCAGCTGAAACCGTAAACGAATCAAGGCGAATCTAACTTTGTCAATTTAATAGGTCCATTAAAAACATTCCGCCTGTGTGTGAGGTTTCATTCAATCGTCTTAAAAGTACAATACTTTAACGTGATGCAGAACAGACAGATCCAAACGATTGGGGATGGAAGAAAATTGGCGATAATTCAGAATTCTTAGTACAATATTTATATTATTACTTTTCGCCTTAAAGCTTATATCCAACACTGTAAAATAATAGACACATCATAGTGTGACGATCTTAACAGCCGCGAAGGCGCCAGAAGTTCTGGGTTGTTCTGGAAGCATCTCATTCCGGAGAATTCCATCGAGGCAGCGAGCGCGAGTAACGTCACCATTCTGGGCAGGCACCGAAGACTCTGGAGTGTTCCCGCACGGATCGATACGGGTATATAAGAGAAGGCCGTCGCCCGCTGAGCCAGTATTATTCAGAGTGCAGTCGGAGCGCGGGCGCGATTATTGATCGACATAAATAGTTAGAAATAAATACAGTGAAAATAAATGTTTATAGTAGCCTTAAGTGACAGTTAGTTTTTAGTGTTCGTGTTTAGTGTTCGTGTTTAATAATTAGGTAATAAGACTGTAATAGTGTTAAATAAATTAGTTGACTATTTTAATATACCGAGTGTTTTAATTCACACCTTAACGAACGAAAAACGCTACATTGGTGTCAGGTGTCGGGTGTGAATTGGACATTAGTGAAAATAAAATTGAAGTGAAATAAATCGGACTAATTAGTGTGCGTGAAAATGGCGAAACTAGCGGACTTAAAAGTTAGTGAGCTGAAAAAGGAGCTGGAGGAAAGGGACTGCGATACGACGGGGAAGAAAGCGGACTTGCAGGAGCGGCTTCGTAAAGCATGAATTGAAGAAGGCAATGACCCGGACAACTTTGTTTTTGCTAGTGCAAGTGATATCGGCCAAATGCTGCAATGTTTGGAGTCTAAGTTGCTAGAAAATTCCACCGACCTGGAGGCTAAGTTGCTAGAAAATTCCACCGACCTGGCTAAAGTGTTAGAAAATTCCGCCGACCTGGAGGCTAAATTGCTAGAAAATTCCGCCGACCTGGAGGCTAAATTGCTAGAAAATTCCGCCGACCTGGAGACTAAATTGCTAGAAAATTCCGCCGAACTTATTACCAGTCTAAAAAGCGAGCTTAGGGAAAAGCTAGAAGAGAGTTCTGCCAAGTTGAAAAAAGAGATGTTAGAAAACAATGCCAACCTAAAAAGGGAATTACACGAAGAAATTTAAAAAAAATCTTTTACACTGGAAGAGCGAATTCTTTTGATGGAAGGCAGGATCCAGGGAGTTCCGAACAAAATCACAACGTTGGACGGCAACACCTTCGAGGATTTGTCCTATCAACCTTCAGCAATGGACAACAAGAGCAAAGTTAGTGCCAATCCGGAATCCGTTGGGCTGATGCGCCTCAAACCTCCGCAATTTGATGGTTCAACGTCGTGGAATGTTTATCAGCGTCAGTTTGAAGCGGCTGCAAAAGCGAACGGTTGGTCATTCAGGGAGAAGGCGACCGCCCTTACGTTAGCTTTGAGAGGAGATGCTGCTGCTATCTTGCAATGTCCCCGGAAGAGCAAGAAGTCTACGACCACCTGGTGAGACACTTGGAGACGCGTTATGGCCAGTCACACCTGGAACATGTCTACCACACTCAGTTGAAAAATCGGTGCCAGAAGTCAGGGGAGCCCTTACAGGAATTTGAGGCAGATATTGCACGTTTGGTTCGACTGGCATATCCAGATGCCCAGGAAAAGATCATGGAACGTTTGGCGGTTCAAGCATTCCTGGACGGACTCCGTGATGGTGAAATGAAGCAAGCCTTACTACTAGCACATCCATCGAAGCTAGTTGATGCACTAACATGGGCCCTTGAGTTCGAAGCTGCCAAGAACACAAGTCAAGCTCGTGTCCCACAAGTCATTCCAGGAGAGGACGACTTCGAAGAATCAGTCAAGCGGATCGTCAGGGAGATCGATAAAGAATGTAGCCGCCAGGACCGGAAGTTGGAGTGCTGGAAATGTGGCAAGGCAGGCCACATAAGAAGACGCTGTCCAGAAGGCGTCAGTCCCACTTCCGCCAATCCGGAAAACAAAAAAAAGGTCGATGCGAGGGGGCAAACGTCGACCTGTATTCAGCAAGCCCCAGCAAATACCGCCCAGGTCTCCTCACTGCAACACCATGCCAACAGTGTTTTCGTCGACGCGTGCGTGGATGGAACCCTCCGCACTGTGCTGCTGGATACAGGTGCGACGAAGACAATCATACGGCCGGACATAATAAAATCTGCAGCTAAGGTTCGGCAATCAAAATGGCGTCTACGCACAGCAACGGGAGATCAAGCAAAAGTGCATGGTGAAACAAATGTCATGTTTACCATCGGGAAAGCCACGTTTGACCATCCTGTGATAGTGGCTGAGATTGAGGATGAGGTGATCATCGGGACAGACATAATGGACACCAAGGGCTTCGAGTTAAGCTTTAGGCGGGGAGTTCTGCGGGTAGATGACGAGGAAGTTGTTTTACATCGAGGAAAGAATTTAAGTGTTCAGGTCCTACTCCCGGAGGAGACACTGATACCAGAACGGAGCGAGATTGTTTTGGACGGCTGCATTGATGGCAAGACCACAGATGGTGAGATAGTCATGTTCGAACCCGTAATGCATGACGAGGCTGTTGGTCGAGGAATAGCGGTCGGAAAGGCCCTTGTGCGGGCTGGCAGGAGTATTTCTGTGAGGATAATGAACGTCAATAACTATCCGGTGTTATTAAAGGAGGGCACTGCTCTGGAGTTTCAGCGATACTGCGACAGGTTACGGCCGTGGAATCCAGCCGGGAAGCCATTCCAAAGGAATTAGAAGTGCTGGTATCGTCGTCAGGCACCGGTCTAAGGCCAGACCAAAGAAGGAGGCTGAGACATTTGGTCCATAAGTATCGAGATATTTTTGATACTGGGAAGAAAGGGAGGACAAATATAATCCAGCATAAAATCAATACGGAAAATGCTCGTCCCATTCGGCAGACAGCTAGAAGGCTACCGCTGGCTAAGAGAGAGGAGGCTGACAAGATTATTGAAAGTATGGTCGAGGAAGGAATCATAGAACCATCCAGCAGTCCATGGTCTTCACCGGTAGTACTGGTAAAGAAGAAAGACGGCTCGACCAGATTCTGCGTTGACTACCGGCTGCTTAATAATGTGACCAAAAAGGACAGCTATCCTCTTCCTCGCATCGATGACACTTTGGACACCCTGGCCGGATCGAAGATCTTTTCCACGCTGGATTTGAAGAGCGGGTACTGGCAAGTTGAATTGGCCCCCGAAGATCGGGAAAAGACAGCTTTCACGGTAGGTGCTGGATTATGGCAATTTAACGTGATGCCATTTGGATTGTGCAATGCTCCTGCTACTTTCGAACGACTGATGGAAACGATTTTAAGAGGACTGTCCTGGAAGACATGTCTGGTCTATCTTGACGACATTATTGTAGTAGGAAAATCGTTTGAAGACCACATGCAAAACCTAGAAGAAGTGTTCCTGAGGCTACGAGGTTCAGCACTGAAATTGAGCCCAAAGAAATGTCACCTATTTCAAAGAGCTGTGCAGTACCTGGGTCACGTTGTTTCCAGTCAAGGAGTGGCGGTTGACACGGCAAAGATCCAGACTGTCAAAGATTGGCCAGTTCCCAATGACAAACATGAGCTGCGCAGCTTCTTGGGATTATGCACATACTACCGACGCTATGTGAATGGATTTGCCAACATCGCAAAACCATTAACCAGGCTCACCGAAGGAGAACGAAAATTCCAGTGGTCCCAGGAATGTCAAGAAGCTTTCGATCACCTAAAAGGGGCTCTGATAAGCGCACCTATCTTAAACTATCCCCTACCTGAAGGAAAATTTGTACTGGACACCGACGCTAGCAATGTGGGCATAGGAGCCGTGCTGTCCCAAATTCAGGATGGGCAAGAAGAAAAAGTCATAGGCTATTTTAGTAAAACGTTGTCCAAGCCAGAGCGTAACTACAGCGTCACCCGCCGAGAGTTGCTAGCTGTTGTGAAAGCGATGGAGCACTTTTACAAGTACCTCTACGGAAGGAAGTTCCTGCTACGAACAGACCATGCAGCTTTAAAATGGCTCCTTCAGTTTAAAAGTCCAGAGGGACAAGTGGCAAGATGGATAGAGAGGCTACAGGAGTTTGACTTCGACACCGAGCACCGCGCAGGGAGAATCCATGGAAATGCAGATGCCCTATCAAGAAGACCCTGTCCACGGGACTGCAAGCCTTGCCAGCGGGCAGAGGAGAAAGACGCTGACTTGTTACGAACCACCATAGTCGACGATACTTGGCAAAATAGAGATCTTATAAAAGACCAAGAGGAAGATCCCGATATCCAGATAGTCCTAAACTGGATGAAAGAGGAGAAGAAGCCAACCTGGGGAGAAGTTGCCAAGTATCCTCCTAACATCAAGTCGTATTGGGCACAATGGGACTCCCTAATTCTGGAAGATGGACTCCTGCGGCGTAAAATAATTGACCACGACGGCCAAGAGGAAAGAAGGCAAATTGTTGTGCCCAAATGTCGGATTGCGGAATTGCTAGAAGAACTCCATGCTGGTGTGTCAGGCGGACATCTCGGAGTGACAAAGACGCTGGGAAGGGTGAGGGAAAGATTTTACTGGGTCAATAGCAGGGAAGACGTAAGGGACTGGTGCAGAAAATGCGTTGTATGTGCGGCAAGTAATTGGCCGCAGAGAAAGCAGAAGGCTTTGATGCGCCAGTACAACGTGGGAAGTCCCTTTGAAAGGATTGCTATTGACGTAGCCGGCCCGTTTCCCGAATCCGAAGCAGGAAATAAGTACATCGTGGTCGTGATGGACTACTTCAGCAAATGGGTTGAGGCATACGCTCTACCAAACCAGGAAGCCTCCACAATTGCCGACGCCTTGGTGAAAGAATGGATTTGCCGATTTGGCGTACCTTTGGAGCTACATTCGGACCAAGGGCGAAATTTTGAATCCAGTTTGTTCCAGAACATCTGTAAGACGCTCGGAATCAAGAAAACAAGAACTACTGCGTTACACCCGCAGTCAGATGGAATGGTGGAGCGCATGAATAGAACCATTAATCGGTATTTGGCCAAAGTGGTCTCCGACCATCAAAGAGACTGGGATGGCTTTCTTCATTTGTTCCTCCTGGCTTATCGATCGGCCGTCCACGAAAGCACGGGAGAGTCTCCGGCTCGGATAATTATGGGAAGAGAACTCCGTCTCCCATGCGATCTGAAGTTTGGTTGCCCGCCAGGAACTGATGTCGCCGGGGAGGACTACGTCAGTGAACTGCGAAGAAGAATGGATGCCATTCATAGCCAAGTTCGCATTTCCATTCAAGATGCCAGTAATCGGATGAAGGACGCATACGATGTGAATGCCAAGGACCACAGGTACAATGCCGGTGATATGGTTTGGCTTTACGACCCTAAGAGACGAAAGGGACTGTCACCAAAACTTCAAACATCCTGGGATGGACCATACAAAGTTCTGGAAGCTATCAACGACGTACTTTACCGGATACAAAAGCCACCGCGGGGTAAAGCTCGAGTCATTCACTTCAACCGACTGGCTCCTTACTACGGAGACCACGAAGACGCGGAGCTGCGGCGAATCCAACCAGAGCCGGATTTGACATTCGACCAATTCATGGCCCGTCATACTAATGGTCAAAAGAGTCGGTTCGGTGTGACCTGTGAAGTGCAGCGGGACCTGTTTACTGCTCCAGCTGGCTACGCACTGGCACATTGTGTGGCTAAGGACTTGCAAATGTCTAGAGGGATAGCCAAGGTTTTCCGCGGGAAGTTTGGAAATATTCCAGAGCTGCGTCGGTCTAATCCCAGAGTCGGACAAGCACTCAAGGCAACCGACGAAAAGACCGGCAGAAAGATCTTCCACTTGGTTACCAAGGAGACGTCCGATCAGAAGCCAACCTATAGAGATGTTTGGGACACTTTGTGTTCTCTAAAGGAAGAATTGCTAGCCGAGGACCTGAGAAGCCTGGCGATTCCCAAGCTGGCATGCGGACTCGATGGCTTGGACTGGAGGATGATTCGCAGCATGTTGGAAGCACTCTTCAGGTTGACGGGCGTACAAATTCTGGTGTGCTGTTATAGCCCTCAACGTCGTTCCCTGGAGAGAACCGTGGACTGTTACTTCCACAAGAGATCCTGCTGCAAGAAGGGAGCTTTTTGCCGATATCGACATCCACCATCTTTGGAATCATTTCGGGACGAAACGAGCTTAGGAGGGGGCAGTGTGACGATCTTAACAGCCGCGAAGGCGCCAGAAGTTCTGGGATGTTCTGGAGGCATATCATTCCGGAGAATTCCATCGAGGCAGCGAGCGCGAGTAACGTCACCATTCTGGGCAGGCACCGAAGACTCTGGAGTGTTCCCGCACGGATCGATACGGGTATATAAGAGAAGGCCGTCGCCCGCTGAGCCAGTATTATTCAGAGTGCAGTCGGAGCGCGGCGCGATTATTGATCGACATAAATAGTTAGAAATAAATACAGTGAAAATAAATGTTTATAGTAGCCTTAAGTGACAGTTAGTTTTTAGTGTTCGTGTTTAGTGTTCGTGTTTAATAATTAGGTAATAAGACTGTAATAGTGTTAAATAAATTAGTTGACTATTTTAATATACCGAGTGTTTTAATTCACACCTTAACGAACGAAAAACGCTACAATAGTATCATAGTGAAATACCTCATTTTATGAAAACTTGGGTTAGTTTGGATTATTTCGTAAACAGCTTGGCCGGCGTTTCATGAAACGACTATGCTTTCACTAGTGGCGTATTTCATGACATCTACATTAGTCGTATGTTTATAGAGGTTAGCAGAAGTTTGTAGGGGTTTAGTGGTGGCTAAAAAAATATTAACATTTAAAAATGTTTTTGGATACATTAATACCAAATTGTCGTACGCAGATATGTTTTACATAAACTTAACTGCTGATAGCAATACTGAGTTGCTTATCCCACAATTTACTGGAATTTAGAGAGGTACGCAAAAACTACCTTTCATACACAAAAATTGAATAATAAATTTTTTCAAGAATGCTACCTGAGCTTTAAAATGACGTAGTAAAACTCAAAATTGGTTAAAAATTAACAATAATACATGCGATAACATAATTCGCTACTCTGACTTAAATCCGCCATTTTGATGACGTTATAAAGGGATGATCTTGACCCCCAAGAGAGTGTCTCCAGGCGGTTTTTTAAACCTTAATATATGTACATGCTGTGTGCAAAATTTGGTGCTGGTATCCAGCACTGAAATATTTTGGTGCCGAATGTTGCTAACGCCACCGACTAAATCTAACCTATGCAGCAGCAGTATGGTGGCCCAAACTCAGGAACACTACAGCTTGCATGCAACTACAAAGAATCCAACGTCTGGCATGCCTAAGCGTGACAGGTGCTATGAGAACAACTCCAACGGCAGCACTGGAAAACATTCTCTGTTTGCCGCCCCTTTCTTTTTTTATTGACGGGGTGGCGTTGACAGCAATGATTCGACTGCAAGCCTTAGACACACACTGGTCAACAAGGTGCGGGGACAAAGCAAAACATCTTCTGACGGAAGCTTGCAAACAACAACCGATGCCCCGTACACTTCATCTTTGATAGGTCCTACAATATATCTACCTGTACCCCAGAAAATCTGGATTGTACCATGATTCAGATATGGACCGATGGTTCTAAAAACTACCTAGGATCGGGGGCCGGAGTATATTGTGGCAAACCCGAAATAAATATTTCAGAACCGTTGGGAAAATACGCCACGGTCATCCAGACGGAGCTGTATGGAATAACCCTTGCAGCAAACACAATAGCACAGTCAATAAGAGACAAGATAGTCATAATAACCACAGATAGCAGACAAGCACTGCTGGCACTCGGACGGAACCGACTTGCATCACCTCTGCTAGTAGGCTGCCACGAGTCCCTCTGTGAGGCGGCCTGCAGGAATGATGTAACGGTCTGCTGGGTAAAGAGGCACACAGGAGAGGTTGGGCAAGAGAGATCGGACAAGCTGGCACGCAAAGCAGCCGGCAGAAAACCATGCTCGCCAGAACCTTACCTCGCTCTAACAATGTCAGCACTTACAGAATTAGTAAGGAAAGAAACTGAAAGGAAGTTCCTAGACCACTGGAATAAATTACCAGGCAGTCGTCAGGCGAAAGAAATGCTTTGCTACCCCAACGCTAAGAGGACTGCCCTATATATGAGGATGTCTAGGAAGAATCTACGACTAGTAGACTGGATTACTAACAGGACACTGCCATCTTCTAAAGCACATGTACACCCTAGGCTACAGCGATACGGACATCTGCAGAGGATGCGGAGAAGAAGAAGAGTCAGCACGACATATATTATGTGACTGTGAGACCCTTCAAGAACTTAGGTACTCCATATTTGGAGTTAAAGAGGCTGGAACGAGCGGAATCAGGACGGCGGAGCCTGGTACAGTCTTAGCCTTCGCCACAAAAGTGCGTTGGCTGGACGGCTAAGCCTACCGTCTTGGGGAAGCTAGTACAGGGGGCCTACTGTGGCCCAAGTGCTGCGGGTTTACATCTGCCTTCCCGACATATCCAGAATCCAGAAGTCTCCAGATTATTGGGTTACGTCAATGTCAAGGTGAGAATAATTAGTAAGAAAATACGTTTTCCTGGACTTGAACCAGAAACCCTTCAAATTTCCGGTTTTCAGTTGAGCTACCGAGATGTTCCTGGTTCAAATCCAAGCCGAGGTATCTATTCGAAATATTATTCTCACCTGGATTAACAATTATTTGCTTCCTAATTTAATTATTCATTATTAAATATTAATGGAAATACAATATATTTCCATTGTAAACTTTTTATAAGTAGTTTCTCGAAATTTAATTTGCAATATGTTATTCATATGTAGCACGTGAAGAGAAAAGTGACAAAATACGTAATGCATGCTAACTAGTACAGAAATTTAGCGCTGAAGCTTTCGAAACTTGGGCGAAACTAATATACTTCGTGAGTGTACAAACTGCAGTTCGATGTAGCGTACGAGAGCAAGTTTATATCGGATCAGGAGATCAGATGCATTTACTTGAGGATTTAACTAGGGCCATCTGCAGAGTCTCCTCTTTGACGGGAACAAAATTAGGCCATTATGTATTCTAGTATATTTCAGTGGATCTCGTACGGGTTCTAAGCGAGGCATTATTTCATTATTGTTTGCACTGAATGATTCACCTGTACTTAGGACGATGGGTACCCGACCGAAATAACGCTAAATCATGGAGTTATTTATTGTTAAAATGGGTGAAAATTTCTGTGCAAGTTGTTACATGGACAAGGAGTTGGGCTAATCAAATGTTTTTTTTTCATAAAGAAAAAACTTATTTTACTTCCGTTTTCTCAGATATAGTTCGAACTGTTCTACTCACATTACAAAAATAGATGTGTTATGTAATTACAATTTCAGGCCATACTGTATAACTTTTCCATAATTCTTCAAATCACGAAACGATTTCTGTAGGCCCTTCACCTGCCATTGCAGAATCTCCACTCTTTCTTTTGGCGAGTTTAACGTATGACACACTAACGCTTGTTAGATGACCAAACAATATACCCCATCGATTTGACCTGTATATGCAAAGCTGGGTGTTAGGGATATTGTTATTTATTTTGTTGAGATACTTGTGTATGTTAACGTGTCGAAGAACGCGTTATTTTGGAACCAGTTGAATATAGACTTTCGTCCTGACTTGACGTGTATTTTCATTAACCCATCCCTTAGTCAATTAAGCCGTTATCTGTAGACTCAACAGTGGCGACGAAGATAGGATCCCTATTACATGGCTTAAAAGGCGTGGTAGTATTTTTGGACAACATAATATTTACCGCGTCCACAAGGGAAATTCATTTAAATAGGCTTAGACAGGTGTTTAAAATATTGCAAGATTCAGGATTGAAAATTTCTAAGGAAAAATGTGTTTTTTTTTAAGTCTGTTACTTATCCCGTAAAATACTACACAGTTAAAGTCAGTGCTTGGTTTCAGTGGCGTAAATAGCAGGTGTGCGAGGTGTGCGGCGCACACGGGCCCACGAGCCAGGGGGACCCATCGGAGCCGGCCGGGTGTTTAGGAGGTCTCGCGAAAAAATAGAACCGTCGGCTTAAAGGTAAAAGTCACTAACTTTAAGAAGGAATGTCAATAAATATGATGCTATTTTCTAGACATTTGATGGATTTTAGACAACTTAGACAACACTTATTGCCTCCTATCGCCTATCGCCTCCTCGTATAAGATTCGCATTTATAAGCATTTGGTTAAAAATAATATTAGTTAGTGACTTTTACTTTTCAGCCGACGATATGTTTGTATTTCTCATAATTGGTGTAAAAAAATAACTGAGGGCCCCTCTGAATGAGGGATACGGTTTTGGGCTAAAAAAGATATCTGAGTAGCTTCTGGGGCCCTGGGCTACAATAAGATGCAAGCATAACGTCAATAAATTAAGTCGAGCATTTTAAAAAAGAGTTTCTTACTCAGGCCTCCACGGATACCATTCTAAATTCAATACCATATATTTATTGTTACATAAAGACATAGCTGTGTTACACAGCTGTGCTTATTTCTGAATAGGGAATATGACGTAAATAGAATCCAAGAGAGAAGTAATTTTTAAAATTAATTAAAAGGATACGGTCTCAGCCCGGATTCGAACCGGGGCCTTCTTCCTTGCCGGGGAATTGCTCTACCGCTGAACTACTGAGCCCGGTCGGAGGATATAGATTTAATTCGTCATTTCAAACGATAGTAACAGTACGGGTTGCTGTCTAACTACTATTATCATGACATCTATTGGACACTGGTGGAAATTGGTTCAATGGTATGTCAAGTTTATCGCAAATCTTGCTAGTGGAAAGTAGGAAACTGGTTTAATCGGTTTAAATATGCTATATAGGGAATATGACGTAAATAGAATCCAAGAGAGAAGTAATTTTTAAAATTAATTAAAAGGATACGGTCTCAGCCCGGATTCGAACCGGGGCCTTCTTCCTTGCCGGGGAATTGCTCTACCGCTGAACTACTGACCCCGGTCGGAGGATATAGATTTAATTCGTCATTTCAAACGATAGTAACAGTACGGGTTGCTGTCTAACTACTATTATCATGACATCTATTGGACACTGGTGGAAATTGGTTCAATGGTATGTCAAGTTTATCGCAAATCTTGCTAGTGGAAAGTAGGAAACTGGTTTAATCGGTTTAAATATGCTATATAGGGAATATGACGTAAATAGAATCCAAGAGAGAAGTAATTTTTAAAATTAATTAAAAGGATACGGTCTCAGCCCGGATTCGAACCGGGGCCTTCTTCCTTGCCGGGGAATTGCTCTACCGCTGAACTACTGAGCCCGGTCGGAGGATATAGATTTAATTCGTCATTTCAAACGATAGTAACAGTACGGGTTGCTGTCTAACTACTATTATCATGACATCTATTGGACACTGGTGGAAATTGGTTCAATGGTATGTCAAGTTTATCGCAAATCTTGCTAGTGGAAAGTAGGAAACTGGTTTAATCGGTTTAAATATGCTATATAGGGAATATGACGTAAATAGAATCCAAGAGAGAAGTAATTTTTAAAATTAATTAAAAGGATACGGTCTCAGCCCGGATTCGAACCGGGGCCTTCTTCCTTGCCGGGGAATTGCTCTACCGCTGAACTACTGAGCCCGGTCGGAGGATATAGATTTAATTCGTCATTTCAAACGATAGTAACAGTACGGGTTGCTGTCTAACTACTATTATCATGACATCTATTGGACACTGGTGGAAATTGGTTCAATGGTATGTCAAGTTTATCGCAAATCTTGCTAGTGGAAAGTAGGAAACTGGTTTAATCGGTTTAAATATGCTATATAGGGAATATGACGTAAATAGAATCCAAGAGAGAAGTAATTTTTAAAATTAATTAAAAGGATACGGTCTCAGCCCGGATTCGAACCGGGGCCTTCTTCCTTGCCGGGGAATTGCTCTACCGCTGAACTACTGAGCCCGGTCGGAGTATATAGATTTAATTCGTCATTTCAAACGATAGTAACAGTACGGGTTGCTGTCTAACTACTATTATCATGACATCTATTGGACACTGGTGGAAATTGGTTCAATGGTATGTCAAGTTTATCGCAAATCTTGCTAGTGGAAAGTAGGAAACTGGTTTAATCGGTTTAAATATGCTATATAGGGAATATGACGTAAATAGAATCCAAGAGAGAAGTAATTTTTAAAATTAATTAAAAGGATACGGTCTCAGCCCGGATTCGAACCGGGGCCTTCTTCCTTGCCGGGGAATTGCTCTACCGCTGAACTACTGAGCCCGGTCGGAGGATATAGATTTAATTCGTCATTTCAAACGATAGTAACAGTACGGGTTGCTGTCTAACTACTATTATCATGACATCTATTGGACACTGGTGGAAATTGGTTCAATGGTATGTCAAGTTTATCGCAAATCTTGCTAGTGGAAAGTAGGAAACTGGTTTAATCGGTTTAAATATGCTATATAGGGAATATGACGTAAATAGAATCCAAGAGAGAAGTAATTTTTAAAATTAATTAAAAGGATACGGTCTCAGCCCGGATTCGAACCGGGGCCTTCTTCCTTGCCGGGGAATTGCTCTACCGCTGAACTACTGAGCCCGGTCGGAGGATATAGATTTAATTCGTCATTTCAAACGATAGTAACAGTACGGGTTGCTGTCTAACTACTATTATCATGACATCTATTGGACACTGGTGGAAATTGGTTCAATGGTATGTCAAGTTTATCGCAAATCTTGCTAGTGGAAAGTAGGAAACTGGTTTAATCGGTTTAAATATGCTATATAGGGAATATGACGTAAATAGAATCCAAGACAGAAGTAATTTTTAAAATTAATTAAAAGGATACGGTCTCAGCCCGGATTCGAACCGGGGCCTTCTTCCTTGCCGGGGAATTGCTCTACCGCTGAACTACTGAGCCCGGTCGGAGGATATAGATTTAATTCGTCATTTCAAACGATAGTAACAGTACGGGTTGCTGTCTAACTACTATTATCATGACATCTATTGGACACTGGTGGAAATTGGTTCAATGGTATGTCAAGTTTATCGCAAATCTTGCTAGTGGAAAGTAGGAAACTGGTTTAATCGGTTTAAATATGCTATATAGGGAATATGACGTAAATAGAATCCAAGAGAGAAGTAATTTTTAAAATTAATTAAAAGGATACGGTCTCAGCCCGGATTCGAACCGGGGCCTTCTTCCTTGCCGGGGAATTGCTCTACCGCTGAACTACTGAGCCCGGTCGGAGGATATAGATTTAATTCGTCATTTCAAACGATAGTAACAGTACGGGTTGCTGTCTAACTACTATTATCATGACATCTATTGGACACTGGTGGAAATTGGTTCAATGGTATGTCAAGTTTATCGAAAATCTTGCTAGTGGAAAGTAGGAAACTGGTTTAATCGGTTTAAATATGCTATATAGGGAATATGACGTAAATAGAATCCAAGAGAGAAGTAATTTTTAAAATTAATTAAAAGGATACGGTCTCAGCCCGGATTCGAACCGGGGCCTTCTTCCTTGCCGGGGAATTGCTCTACCGCTGAACTACTGAGCCCGGTCGGAGGATATAGATTTAATTCGTCATTTCAAACGATAGTAACAGTACGGGTTGCTGTCTAACTACTATTATCATGACATCTATTGGACACTGGTGGAAATTGGTTCAATGGTATGTCAAGTTTATCGCAAATCTTGCTAGTGGAAAGTAGGAAACTGGTTTAATCGGTTTAAATATGCTATATAGGGAATATGACGTAAATAGAATCCAAGAGAGAAGTAATTTTTAAAATTAATTAAAAGGATACGGTCTCAGCCCGGATTCGAACCGGGGCCTTCTTCCTTGCCGGGGAATTGCTCTACCGCTGAACTACTGAGCCCGGTCGGAGGATATAGATTTAATTCGTCATTTCAAACGATAGTAACAGTACGGGTTGCTGTCTAACTACTATTATCATGACATCTATTGGACACTGGTGGAAATTGGTTCAATGGTATGTCAAGTTTATCGCAAATCTTGCTAGTGGAAAGTAGGAAACTGGTTTAATCGGTTTAAATATGCTATATAGGGAATATGACGTAAATAGAATCCAAGAGAGAAGTAATTTTTAAAATTAATTAAAAGGATACGGTCTCAGCCCGGATTCGAACCGGGGCCATCTTCCTTGCCGGGGAATTGCTCTACCGCTGAACTACTGAGCCCGGTCGGAGGATATAGATTTAATTCGTCATTTCAAACGATAGTAACAGTACGGGTTGCTGTCTAACTACTATTATCATGACATCTATTGGACACTGGTGGAAATTGGTTCAATGGTATGTCAAGTTTATCGCAAATCTTGCTAGTGGAAAGTAGGAAACTGGTTTAATCGGTTTAAATATGCTATATAGGGAATATGACGTAAATAGAATCCAAGAGAGAAGTAATTTTTAAAATTAATTAAAAGGATACGGTCTCAGCCCGGATTCGAACCGGGGCCTTCTTCCTTGCCGGGAAATTGCTCTACCGTTGAACTACTGAGCCCGCTCGGAGGATATAGATTTAATTCGTCATTTCAAACGATAGTAACAGTACGGGTTGCTGTCTAACTACTATTATCATGACATCTATTGGACACTGGTGGAAATTGGTTCAATGGTATGTCAAGTTTATCGCAAATCTTGCTAGTGGAAAGTAGGAAACTGGTTTAATCGGTTTAAATATGCTATATAGGGAATATGACGTAAATAGAATCCAAGAGAGAAGTAATTTTTAAAATTAATTAAAAGGATACGGTCTCAGCCCGGATTCGAACCGGGGCCTTCTTCCTTGCCGGGGAATTGCTCTACCGCTGAACTACTGAGCCCGGTCGGAGGATATAGATTTAATTCGTCATTTCAAACGATAGTAACAGTACGGGTTGCTGTCTAACTACTATTATCATGACATCTATTGGACACTGGTGGAAATTGGTTCAATGGTATGTCAAGTTTATCGCAAATCTTGCTAGTGGAAAGTAGGAAACTGGTTTAATCGGTTTAAATATGCTATATAGGGAATATGACGTAAATAGAATCCAAGAGAGAAGTAATTTTTAAAATTAATTAAAAGGATACGGTCTCAGCCCGGATTCGAACCGGGGCCTTCTTCCTTGCCGGGGAATTGCTCTACCGCTGAACTACTGAGCCCGGTCGGAGGATATAGATTTAATTCGTCATTTCAAACGATAGTAACAGTACGGGTTGCTGTCTAACTACTATTATCATGACATCTATTGGACACTGGTGGAAATTGGTTCAATGGTATGTCAAGTTTATCGCAAATCTTGCTAGTGGAAAGTAGGAAACTGGTTTAATCGGTTTAAATATGCTATATAGGGAATATGACGTAAATAGAATCCAAGAGAGAAGTAATTTTTAAAATTAATTAAAAGGATACGGTCTCAGCCCGGATTCGAACCGGGCCTTCTTCCTTGCCGGGGAATTGCTCTACCGCTGAACTACTGAGCCCGGTCGGAGGATATAGATTTAATTCGTCATTTCAAACGATAGTAACAGTACGGGTTGCTGTCTAACTACTATTATCATGACATCTATTGGACACTGGTGGAAATTGGTTCAATGGTATGTCAAGTTTATCGCAAATCTTGCTAGTGGAAAGTAGGAAACTGGTTTAATCGGTTTAAATATGCTATATAGGGAATATGACGTAAATAGAATCCAAGAGAGAAGTAATTTTTAAAATTAATTAAAAGGATACGGTCTCAGCCCGGATTCGAACCGGGGCCTTCTTCCTTGCCGGGGAATTGCTCTACCGCTGAACTACTGAGCCCGGTCGGAGGATATAGATTTAATTCGTCATTTCAAACGATAGTAACAGTACGGGTTGCTGTCTAACTACTATTATCATGACATCTATTGGACACTGGTGGAAATTGGTTCAATGGTATGTCAAGTTTATCGCAAATCTTGCTAGTGGAAAGTAGGAAACTGGTTTAATCGGTTTAAATATGCTATATAGGGAATATGACGTAAATAGAATCCAAGAGAGAAGTAATTTTTAAAATTAATTAAAAGGATACGGTCTCAGCCCGGATTCGAACCGGGGCCTTCTTCCTTGCCGGGGAATTGCTCTACCGCTGAACTACTGAGCCCGGTCGGAGGATATGGATTTAATTCGTCATTTCAAACGATAGTAACAGTACGGGTTGCTGTCTAACTACTATTATCATGACATCTATTGGACACTGGTGGAAATTGGTTCAATGGTATGTCAAGTTTATCGCAAATCTTGCTAGTGGAAAGTAGGAAACTGGTTTAATCGGTTTAAATATGCTATATAGGGAATATGACGTAAATAGAATCCAAGAGAGAAGTAATTTTTAAAATTAATTAAAAGGATACGGTCTCAGCCCGGATTCGAACCGGGGCCTTCTTCCTTGCCGGGGAATTGCTCTACCGCTGAACTACTGAGCCCGGTCGGAGGATATAGATTTAATTCGTCATTTCAAACGATAGTAACAGTACGGGTTGCTGTCTAACTACTATTGTCATGACATCTATTGGACACTGGTGGAAATTGGTTCAATGGTATGTCAAGTTTATCGCAAATCTTGCTAGTGGAAAGTAGGAAACTGGTTTAATCGGTTTAAATATGCTATATAGGGAATATGACGTAAATAGAATCCAAGAGAGAAGTAATTTTTAAAATTAATTAAAAGGATACGGTCTCAGCCCGGATTCGAACCGGGGCCTTCTTCCTTGCCGGGGAATTGCTCTACCGCTGAACTACTGAGCCCGGTCGGAGGATATAGATTTAATTCGTCATTTCAAACGATAGTAACAGTACGGGTTGCTGTCTAACTACTATTATCATGACATCTATTGGACACTGGTGGAAATTGGTTCAATGGTATGTCAAGTTTATCGCAAATCTTGCTAGTGGAAAGTAGGAAACTGGTTTAATCGGTTTAAATATGCTATATAGGGAATATGACGTAAATAGAATCCAAGAGAGAAGTAATTTTTAAAATTAATTAAAAGGATACGGTCTCAGCCCGGATTCGAACCGGGGCCTTCTTCCTTGCCGGGGAATTGCTCTACCGCTGAACTACTGAGCCCGGTCGGAGGATATAGATTTAATTCGTCATTTCAAACGATAGTAACAGTACGGGTTGCTGTCTAACTACTATTATCATGACATCTATTGGACACTGGTGGAAATTGGTTCAATGGTATGTCAAGTTTATCGCAAATCTTGCTAGTGGAAAGTAGGAAACTGGTTTAATCGGTTTAAATATGCTATATAGGGAATATGACGTAAATAGAATCCAAGAGAGAAGTAATTTTTAAAATTAATTAAAAGGATACGGTCTCAGCCCGGATTCGAACCGGGGCCTTCTTCCTTGCCGGGGAATTGCTCTACCGCTGAACTACTGAGCCCGGTCGGAGGATATAGATTTAATTCGTCATTTCAAACGATAGTAACGGTACGGGTTGCTGTCTAACTACTATTATCATGACATCTATTGGACACTGGTGGAAATTGGTTCAATGGTATGTCAAGTTTATCGCAAATCTTGCTAGTGGAAAGTAGGAAACTGGTTTAATCGGTTTAAATATGCTATATAGGGAATATGACGTAAATAGAATCCAAGAGAGAAGTAATTTTTAAAATTAATTAAAAGGATACGGTCTCAGCCCGGATTCGAACCGGGGCCTTCTTCCTTGCCGGGGAATTGCTCTACCGTTGAACTACTGAGCCCGGTCGGAGGATATAGATTTAATTCGTCATTTCAAACGATAGTAACAGTACGGGTTGCTGTCTAACTACTATTATCATGACATCTATTGGACACTGGTGGAAATTGGTTCAATGGTATGTCAAGTTTATCGCAAATCTTGCTAGTGGAAAGTAGGAAACTGGTTTAATCGGTTTAAATATGCTATATAGGGAATATGACGTAAATAGAATCCAAGAGAGAAGTAATTTTTAAAATTAATTAAAAGGATACGGTCTCAGCCCGGATTCGAACCGGGGCCTTCTTCCTTGCCGGGGAATTGCTCTACCGCTGAACTACTGAGCCCGGTCGGAGGATATAGATTTAATTCGTCATTTCAAACGATAGTAACAGTACGGGTTGCTGTCTAACTACTATTATCATGACATCTATTGGACACTGGTGGAAATTGGTTCAATGGTATGTCAAGTTTATCGCAAATCTTGCTAGTGGAAAGTAGGAAACTGGTTTAATCGGTTTAAATATGCTATATAGGGAATATGACGTAAATAGAATCCAAGAGAGAAGTAATTTTTAAAATTAATTAAAAGGATACGGTCTCAGCCCATTGAACCAATTTCCACCAGTTTCCAATAGATGTCATGATAATAGTAGTTAGACAGCAACCCGTACTGTTACTATCGTTTGAAATGACGAATTAAATCTATATCCTCCGACCGGGCTCAGTAGTTCAGCGGTAGAGCAATTCCCCGGCAAGGAAGAAGGCCCCGGTTCGAATCCGGGCTGAGACCGTATCCTTTTAATTAATTTTAAAAATTACTTCTCTCTTGGATTCTATTTACGTCATATTCCCTATATAGCATATTTAAACCGACTAAACCAGTTTCCTACTTTCCACTAGCAAGATTTGCGATAAACTTGACATACCATTGAACCAATTTCCACCAGTGTCCAATAGATGTCATGATAATAGTAGTTAGACAGCAACCCGTACTTTTACTATCGTTTGAAATGACGAATTAAATCTATATCCTCCGACCGGGCTCAGTAGTTCAGCGGTAGAGCAATTCCCCGGCAAGGAAGAAGGCCCCGGTTCGAATCCGGGCTGAGACCGTATCCTTTTAATTAATTTTAAAAATTACTTCTCTCTTGGATTCTATTTACGTCATATTCCCTATATAGCATATTTAAACCGATTAAACCAGTTTCCTACTTTCCACTAGCAAGATTTGCGATAAACTTGACATACCATTGAACCAATTTCCACCAGTGTCCAATAGATGTCATGATAATAGTAGTTAGACAGCAACCCGTAACTGTTACTATCGTTTGAAATGACGAATTAAATCTATATCCTCCGACCGGGCTCAGTAGTTCAGCGGTAGAGCAATTCCCCGGCAAGGAAGAAGGCCCCGGTTCGAATCCGGGCTGAGACCGTATCCTTTTAATTAATTTTAAAAATTACTTGTCTCTTGGATTCTATTTACGTCATATTCCCTATATAGCATATTTAAACCGATTAAACCAGTTTCCTACTTTCCACTAGCAAGATTTGCGATAAACTTGACATACCATTGAACCAATTTCCACCAGTGTCCAATAGATGTCATGATAATAGTAGTTAGACAGCAACCCGTACTGTTACTATCGTTTGAAATGACGAATTAAATCTATATCCTCCGACCGGGCTCAGTAGTTCAGCGGTAGAGCAATTCCCCGGCAAGGAAGAAGGCCCCGGTTCGAATCCGGGCTGAGACCGTATCCTTTTAATTAATTTTAAAAATTACTTCTCTCTTGGATTCTATTTACGTCATATTCCCTATATAGCATATTTAAACCGATTAAACCAGTTTCCTACTTTCCACTAGCAAGATTTGCGATAAACTTGACATACCATTGAACCAATTTCCACCAGTGTCCAATAGATGTCATGATAATAGTAGTTAGACAGCAACCCGTACTGTTACTATCGTTTGAAATGACGAATTAAATCTATATCCTCCGACCGGGCTCAGTAGTTCAGCGGTAGAGCAATTCCCCGGCAAGGAAGAAGGCCCCGGTTCGAATCCGGGCTGAGACCGTATCCTTTTAATTAATTTTAAAAATTACTTCTCTCTTGGATTCTATTTACGTCATATTCCCTATATAGCATATTTAAACCGATTAAACCAGTTTCCTACTTTCCACTAGCAAGATTTGCGATAAACTTGACATACCATTGAACCAATTTCCACCAGTGTCCAATAGATGTCATGATAATAGTAGTTAGACAGCAACCCGTACTGTTACTATCGTTTGAAATGACGAATTAAATCTATATCCTCCGACCGGGCTCAGTAGTTCAGCGGTAGAGCAATTCCCCGGCAAGGAAGAAGGCCCCGGTTCGAATCCGGGCTGAGACCGTATCCTTTTAATTAATTTTAAAAATTACTTCTCTCTTGGATTCTATTTACGTCATATTCCCTATATAGCATATTTAAACCGATTAAACCAGTTTCCTACTTTCCACTAGCAAGATTTGCGATAAACTTGACATACCATTGAACCAATTTCCACCAGTGTCCAATAGATGTCATGATAATAGTAGTTAGACAGCAACCCGTACTGTTACTATCGTTTGAAATGACGAATTAAATCTATATCCTCCGACCGGGCTCAGTAGTTCAGCGGTAGAGCAATTCCCCGGCAAGGAAGAAGGCCCCGGTTCGAATCCGGGCTGAGACCGTATCCTTTTAATTAATTTTAAAAATTACTTCTCTCTTGGATTCTATTTACGTCATATTCCCTATATAGCATATTTAAACCGATTAAACCAGTTTCCTACTTTCCACTAGCAAGATTTGCGATAAACTTGACATACCATTGAACCAATTTCCACCAGTGTCCAATAGATGTCATGATAATAGTAGTTAGACAGCAACCCGTACTGTTACTATCGTTTGAAATGACGAATTAAATCTATATCCTCCGACCGGGCTCAGTAGTTCAGCGGTAGAGCAATTCCCCGGCAAGGAAGAAGGCCCCGGTTCGAATCCGGGCTGAGACCGTATCCTTTTAATTAATTTTAAAAATTACTTCTCTCTTGGATTCTATTTACGTCATATTCCCTATATAGCATATTTAAACCGATTAAACCAGTTTCCTACTTTCCACTAGCAAGATTTGCGATAAACTTGACATACCATTGAACCAATTTCCACCAGTGTCCAATAGATGTCATGATAATAGTAGTTAGACAGCAACCCGTACTGTTACTATCGTTTGAAATGACGAATTAAATCTATATCCTCCGACCGGGCTCAGTAGTTCAGCGGTAGAGCAATTCCCCGGCAAGGAAGAAGGCCCCGGTTCGAATCCGGGCTGAGACCGTATCCTTTTAATTAATTTTAAAAATTACTTCTCTCTTGGATTCTATTTACGTCATATTCCCTATATAGCATATTTAAACCGATTAAACCAGTTTCCTACTTTCCACTAGCAAGATTTGCGATAAACTTGACATACCATTGAACCAATTTCCACCAGTGTCCAATAGATGTCATGATAATAGTAGTTAGACAGCAACCCGTACTGTTACTATCGTTTGAAATGACGAATTAAATCTATATCCTCCGACCGGGCTCAGTAGTTCAGCGGTAGAGCAATTCCCCGGCAAGGAAGAAGGCCCCGGTTCGAATCCGGGCTGAGACCGTATCCTTTTAATTAATTTTAAAAATTACTTCTCTCTTGGATTCTATTTACGTCATATTCCCTATATAGCATATTTAAACCGATTAAACCAGTTTCCTACTTTCCACTAGCAAGATTTGCGATAAACTTGACATACCATTGAACCAATTTCCACCAGTGTCCAATAGATGTCATGATAATAGTAGTTAGACAGCAACCCGTACTGTTACTATCGTTTGAAATGACGAATTAAATCTATATCCTCCGACCGGGCTCAGTAGTTCAGCGGTAGAGCAATTCCCCGGCAAGGAAGAAGGCCCCGGTTCGAATCCGGGCTGAGACCGTATCCTTTTAATTAATTTTAAAAATTACTTCTCTCTTGGATTCTATTTACGTCATATTCCCTATATAGCATATTTAAACCGATTAAACCAGTTTCTTATTTCTGAAAACGTAGTACATAAGACAGATTATTAAATTAATAACAATTGGGCTAAGTCATATACCTACAGTGTTTATGTTTTTTATACCCCCACATTTAATGTGGTGATGGTATTTTGAGTTCGATACAACATTTGTTATACTCTTAGGAGGCGTGTTAGATACAGACTTATACCATATATGGATTTGATCAGAATAGAAAACTGAATCGATTTAGTTAGGTCCGTCTGTCTGTCCGTCCGGCCGTCTGTCCGTCTATCCCTCTGTGTACACGATAAGTGCCGTAATTTTGAAGCAATGGATCTGAAATTTGCTATACAAACGTGTCTCTTAAAAAGTAAGGACAAGTTCATGAATGAGCAAAATCGGTTCACTTGTTTTTTTTTTTGTACGGTGGGGGGTATTTCAACTTCAGCACGGCTGAAGATAATTTTCTTACAAGTATGTATTTATTTCGTTTTTGACCGCATTTCTAAATACAAAACCAGTTCAGAACTTTTTTCCCCGTTGATTTGACACGTATTGTTAATTAAATCTTAGGTTAGGGCTCAATTAAAGATGTTATTTTTTTGACTTTTTCCCTAAATGTTAGTAACTGTGAATGGAAATTTGCAGATAAATCGTCTGCATACGTCTCTATTAACTTCTGGCCTAAGTTTCCGGAAAAAATGATTTAAATAACTTAGTAACATTTTCTAAGTTGTTGAATCTACCTACCTTTTAATTGTGTAAGTATAATATCTAATGTTGTTTTAAGTACAGGGTGTTTCAGAAATAACGGCTAACCTTGAAGGAGCATATTCACCAAGGACAGAGAAGCAATTTTGGTCAAATAACCTATAGTCTATTTCAAAGTTTTCAGTACTAACAAAATTGTATTGAAGAATTCGTCTAAGGCCGGCCCTGGTAAATAGCCGAACGCGCATGTCTACGGTTACAAAAGTCCGTACAAATAATTAAAAATAGAGAGATTAGTACGTACCTAATCCAAAAATGTGGTGCGGATTTACAAACATTGTGATTATTAAGCGTTATCGTCGAACAAGACAAACCAATTTAACACAGCAACTACGCGTCTCGACCGATCAATGTTATGTCGCATTCTAGCCATAGAATTGCTATTCATCCGTCTCTGGTACTACACAATCACTACACAACTACACCGACATTAAGATTCCACAATCCAAATGATTTTTATTGTTGATAAACCAACTAACAGCTGATCGACCGTGACCACGCTTGTGTGCGTTCATATCAACCTGGCGAATGTAGGTCATTGTCACGCTCAGCGAGAAGTGGTAGGAGCCGATATGTTCTCGGCGACGTTGATTTGTCACCAGTTGCAACACAACTGTAGTGGAGTGCTGTCGATTGTCTTCCGCTGGTCAGGGACGGACTCCGTCTTTCTTCATTAATTTTCTCAATAATGCGTTAAGTTAGACCATACGTTATTTGACAAATTATGCTTATTACGTCCTTTGGCATATGCTCCTTCAAGGTTAGCCGTTATTTCTGAAGCAGGCCTGTAATAATTTTGAAACCGCGTTTAATGATGACAAAATGTCTGTTTTAATAATCATAAGACATACCGTTTCGAAGCATTCCATTTTCTTTTTAATACATATTGCATCGTTTCGCTCAAACATAAAATAGTATATTATTTGACAAGCACATAATTAAAGATATAAATCGCGAGCATGAAGTTTATATGCGAGCCGTAGGCGAGCGTGTAATCATTCGAGCGATTTATATCCATTATGTGCGAGTCAAATACGACGTTTTATCAACGACTCATAAATTCCATTTTCTGCAAAATATTTTAAATGTATTTGTCAATGATGGCGAGGCGAACTGTCATCCACGTAGGTTTTGGCAGACTTTGACGGTAGCGTTGTATAATGATGACAGTTCGTTTGAATAATGAGGTTATTATTTCAACGAACTGTCATTATTATACAACGCTAGTGTCATTATAATCATAATGATGGGGATTATATAGTCATAGATGCAATGAACTTATTATATGCGAGTCGTAGATAAAAAGTATTAAAAGTCTTGTTAGTGCGCATATTCAAAACGCAAAAAACTAAATTCAGTTTATGAAAAAATTCCTTCCAGTGTATTTTAAATTCAAATTTTTTAGAAATTTAGTTTCAAAATTCAAAAAAAAGAATCTGAACCAAATGTAGCATAGGCTCCATATGAGTGGGGGGGCCATTGCCTCTGTTCGCACACGGGCCCACTCACTCTTAGTTACGCCACTGCTTGGTTTGATAAATTATTACGGCATTTTTTTAGAAACTTACATATATTCTTTATACAAGTTGTTGAATAAAGATGTTAATTGGGCATGGACAGATGAATGCAATAAAGCATATAATTATATTAAAGACGCACTAACTTCTAAAGACGTATTAGTTCCATTTAATTAATCTTTGCCAATCAAATTAATTGTAGATGCCTCTAATGTGGAAATAGGTGCCATATTGTGTCACATTAGTGAAGATAATATTGTTAAACCAATAGAAGATAAGGTCTATCGGGTATATTTAATCCCAAGGAGTAGGAGTTGTTTTTAAAGAAAAAAAACAGGTGGTGTATCTCCTTAAGTTGGCTTTGTAATGTTGGTTAGTACTTTCGAACATATTTTCGAACATCTTCAGACCTTAAAATAAGTAGGAGAGAAGACTGTCAGAAAGAGGCTCAAAACTTGCACTAATTTATACATACCGCCACATGGTGCCAAACTACAATCAAAATTCTTCAACATGTGCCCACATGGCAAAAAGGACGGGTCCACACAAACAACCCACGAACGACAAGGCTAATTTAAAAATAATTACAGGCTCTCGTGGTCAATCCTATCCGTGTGCACACTGGATAGTAAAAAACCAACCGTAAGTCGATGGCTGTGATAACTTTAAAATATGTTACGTCAAACAATGCAACCAGGGCAAACGCCTCACACAAACAGGAAGAACCAAAAGTAGCACCGCATCATAATGTAAAACGGGGCTTTTACATTACATTAGATTTATAAACGATCAAAGCCAATGACCCGAATCGCTCAATACTTGGAATTCCCAAGTATGAGTTCCAGACGCCACGTTTGCACAAAAATCAAGGGAACAATCTCGACGTTTGGTAACCTAATTAATGGTAGTGCCGTATTTCGACAATTCATATAAGTAGCAGCACAGCGGAGTAACAAGGGGAATTGTATTTTAGACTTCCGACACCAGTACGCGAAGACACTGACCTGTCTTCACAGCTGTTTTCTTAGACTGTTGTGTCGACAATATATAGTATGTAAAACCCCAGTGTGAGTTACATTTACATCCACCCTGGCCTGGCCCCTTCCCATCACGAGCTACGTAACATGGCGGAGGCACGAAATGATCCCAAGGTAGAACAACAATGGCTCATTCAGGTCAGGGTGGCAAGCAACAAGAGCAGTAAGAGAAGAAACGAAGGAATAATTACAATGAAGCAAACGTAGAATTGAGTAAGAACTAAATTATGATGGGTCCAGCTGCAGATCTCAGTAAAATTTCTCCACCCCGCCCTAAGGAGAATTCTCTGGAATTTCCCGCTCAAGCAGACTGACACCGATTAGAAAAAAATAGCAGATGTTAGTATTTGTACATTTATTGCAATTGTAGTGTAAATGGTTCATAGGAAGATGACGCTCACGTGTGAAAATATGTCATTGCCCGTATGGAAGCAGTGATCCGCCCCTGGTCCTCGAAGAGAGGAGGAATACAAATTGGATCCCACAAACGAAGCGGAAGGTGGGAGGATTCAATAACCAGGGCGGACGTATAAGATTGGACCAAACGACCGACGGTGGCGAAATTGGATCTTAAATACGGATGGAAGGTCATTTACAAAAAGCTGCCGACACGTGACGCACCGCTGTACAAGCATAGGAGAGTCTGTGTACACGGTCGAAGTCGTCTTTGAAGATGTCCATTGGGTAGATGACCATCACAATCCTAGAAGAAGGCAGATGGTGGGAGGATCCAATAATCAATCCGGTGAATGAAAGCGTGGCAAATCGCATACATTAGCCGGCAGTTCTATGTGTTTTGTAGGGTTGTTTTCTGTTTTTTTTTATACGAAATAACTTTTAAATTTTTTTATGCGCTTTTTCGTCTTTAAATTGTTTTTTCTACTCCTATTGAGGAATGCATTCATTATCATGGCAATTTATGATAAGTAATACTAACCATTCCCCACACACATGACAAATATTTCATTCCTGGCTCCTCATACCCCGCCAGTAGTGAGAAATATTTCATTCCTCACGGCTTTAGAACCAATCACAGCTCTGGATTTTTCATTTACAAATTGTTGATACACTGCTTAGCGACATTGTCAAGGCATTGACAACGTCGCTAAGTGACAAGGCGCACCAAACAATTTTAATCTGTCAAAATCCTGTAAACCGTCATAGTGACATACAGCTGTCCCTTTATGCACAAAAATTAATTTATAAAATTTCGTTACATGGTCGTAGAAAAAGTATAGTATTCCATTCGCAAGTAATGGCAATTTCTCACTCGAACGATTTGCAGCACTCGCCTGCGGCTCGTGCTGCAAACTTCGTTCTCGTGAGAAATTGCTTACATTACTTGTTCATAGAATAATATACTATTGTATGTCCAATAAAATATTTTTTTCTACTCTTATTGATGAATGCATTCATTATCATGGCAATTTATGATAAGTAATACTAACCATTCTCCACACACATGGCAAATATTTCATTCCTGGCTCCTCACACCCCGCGAGGCGGGAGGCATATTTCATTCCTCAAGGCTTTAGAGCCAATCACAGCTCTGGATGTTTCATTTCCATATTGTTTTGATACACTGCTTAGCGACATTGTCAAGCCATTGACAACGTCTCTAACGCCCGATTCCCACTTGTCGGATGTCGGATCCGAAAAAAAACGGGTGCTCTAGTGGCTTAACATTTTGTATGGAGCTGTTCACATCTTCTTGTCGGAGCCGAAAAGAATTGTGTCGGATAGATGTGAACAGCTCCATACAAAATATTAAGCCACTAGAGCAGCCGATTTTTTTTCGGATCCAACATCCGACAAGTGGGAACCGGGCGTTAGTGATAAGCGCACCAAACCATGTTTTTCTTGCAAAATCCTGTAAACCGTCATAGTGTGTATGTCACTATGACGTCCTTATATGCAATAAATTAATTTATAAAATTTCGTTTCATGGTCGTAGAAAAAGTAAAGTATTCCATTCGCAAGTAATGGCAATTTCTCACCCGAACGTTTTGCAGCACTCGCCTACGGCTCGTGGTGCAAACTTCGTTCTCGTGAGAAATTGCTTACATTACTTGCTCGTAGAATAATATACTATTTTCTACTATTGATGAATGCATTCATTATCATGGCAATTTATAATAAGTAATACTAATCATTCCCCACACACATGGCAAATATTTCAATCCTAGCTCTAAATGACAAGCGCACCAAACCATTTTAATCTGCGTGAGTTACATTTACATCCACCCTGGCCTAGACCACTTCCCATTAAGAGCTACGTAACAATATACATTACAATAATTCGGTTTGGTTCCACCCTGGCCTGGACCACTTCCCATTAAGAGCTACGTAACAATATACATTACATTAATACGGTTTGGTTTTAAAAATTCAGGCTGTGTCAAACATAAAAGCGTGGCATGAGCGGTATTATATTTTCGATTATTATCATTTCAATCGTATTATGTAGGTTTATTCTAGTTTAAAAACCTTGTTTGGTTAGCCCTACATACGTCATTAAGCAGCCACTGCTATCAACCCACTCTTGTCTTGAACTGTGACTCTGTCCTTGATGTTGAACTACAGGTTACCGCTGTTCTTCTTATTGTAACCTTTCTGCAGTAAAACCATAAGCTTGTTATTTGTGTTCTTGTTCTATCTCATTTAGACATAGAGATAATGACGACACTCCAGAAAGGAAATGTTCGGAAAATATTGGCATTTGTTGGTTCGTTAATACCAGTTAATACCGTGATTATCGCTTTACCTCCTCACAGAGCAATGTACATGTCGGCAAAAAATACCCCCTTGCATTATATACTCAAAACTGAAACCATGATCAAAGTGTATCACACAAAATTGTTCTTGACAAATCATACTACGACTAATAAAAAAATTTCGAATGTCTTGTTCTGGACCACACAATTTAAATACCTTTGAATTTCAATACAATTCATAAAATTTTAGATATCTCAAATATATCGTTCGACGGAGTTACACTATTTCTCAATTTTAAACAATCCTAAGCTTGATGTGAAATAATAAAAAGCATCTGTTCCAACATTATTTTAGTAAAACAACAAAACATTATAATGCCTTGCCCCACTTACACCAAACATATTATGGAAAGCATACGCAAAATGTCGTCTATTCGTAATCAATACACTACAAAATGTTTACTAATGAGCCTAAAATAAAAAGTGGTGAACTTTTGTTTATATCAGTCTTTGAAATATAATACAAAAGTACCCAAAACTATTGAACACATACCAACATGTGACGCGTAGCTTTGCTCCGCAGCAGAATGAACTGTCACCTCCAAGACATATGGCATATTCTAGTTTCCATTTTAATTATAAATATAACAAAATAATTTAACAAAATGAACTGGTGGATAAGGAATGGGCCAATCTACTTTATCGGTTGTTATTTGTTCTTCAATAAAAGAAATTGCTAGCCAGACATGGAAACATGGGAACTTTATCAAACGTATTGAACAATTATTGTAGTATTAATACATATTCTGGTGTGGCCAGGCACATGAATTTATCATACTATAGATACAATTATTAGTTTAGCTGCATCACTATTTGATGGAGATCGGTCGTCTCTGCATTAAAGTAAAACTAGTTAGCCAGGATTGTCAAAAGATCAGCGTTTGACACTACCTACTGTCATTAGCATGAAAATATCTGTCAAATCCTGGTTATCTAGGTTTATATTAATGCAGACACGATCGATCTCGGTTAAATAGTATTTGCTTATGCAGTTAAACTATTAATTTTACTAAGCAATGTGATAGAGATAAATTATACAAAATTTCCGCTACTTTAATTTATTATTATCTATTTTGTCGAAATTACGGAAATGGCAACTCATTTGAAAAGTCCTTGAAAAATGCTTAGAGGAAACATCCAGTTCCTTTGGAGCGTTCTGAACAATAACCGTTTCAGCTGTAAGTATGGTCATGAAACTTCTAAATGTGAAGTTACGTCCCGATACCTTTTAGTAGTTTCTCCGGAATCGTCACCACAATAACGGGTACACACATATACACACACACATACACATTTTTTTTACCTTGGTCAAAAATGTTCAGGGGACCCAATAGGACATACATATATCCGCTAAAAGGTCAAAAAAAAAATCGGCGCGATTACAATACTTTGTCATACGGCTACGTATGATAAAGTAAAGATGTTGGTTCTGATGATTAATATATTATATTGGCTTCTAGCATACTATAGTTTCGGATTTTACCCCAATCTTTCTTGTATTTATTCGCTAAAAAATAACAATATTGCTATCCGCACTCGAAATACATAATGACTTTGCAAACACCAAGATGTTTTAATTTTGTTCCACCTAGCGATAGTTGTGCGCATTTTTCTCCTCCGCATTGCAATTGTCCATGCATTTTCGTGTTGAATGCGCGTTACGCAAACGCTGACGTTCTGAATACTGTAAAAAGTATCAAAATATCTGTTAAATTAGACACGATTTCGTTCAAATAGAATTTGCTCATATAGCTAAACTAATAATTTTAGTAAAAAATGTTATAGACATAAATTATACAAGTTTCCTCAACTTTGATTTATTATTTAACTATTTTGACAAAATTACAGAAATGTCAGTTCATTTGCAAAATCCTTGAAAAAGGCTTAGAGGAAACGAAAGATCCAGTTCCTTTGTACCCTTTTGAACAAAATGCTTTTCAGCTCTAAGTTTGGTCATGAAACTTCTAAATATGAAGTTTCGTCCCGATACGTTCAGTAGTTTCTCCGGAATCATCGCTACAAAAATCGGGACCAGATTTTTTTTTGTATTTTAGTCTGAAATGTTTGGAACGATTACAATACTTTATCATACTATGTATGATAAAATAAAAACAATTAATTTTTGTAAAGCAGTACAAAAGCAGTAGTTTTAATAGAAAGGATGATTTATATAACCCAGTGTTACACACAGCAGAACAGGACAAAAATCGAGAAATCTAACAATCTTAGTCACCAACATGCAAGGCCTAACAAGTAAAATTAGAGTACTACAAAACCTGGTGGACTCAGAGAGTGTGGACGTCGTCTGCACTACCGAGCACTGGCTGAAAGCTGTTGTACATGCACCTGTACAACCTCCGGGGGTATTATAATGTTAGCTGCTATTGTAGATCACAACACAGAGGTGGTGGAACGAGTATCTATGCATTTGAGGACTTCAAAGCAGTCGAGCTGGCAAACATTAAAGGAAACTCCTCTGAAAGGGATTGCGAACTTGTGGGAGCCTACCTACCTTTGCAAAACACCGTAGTGATATGTGTGTACAGGTCGCCAAATGGCAAAATCGACGCTTTTTTCCAAATTATTGCGATAACGCTAACACAGGTTACAAGGGAGTTTACGAGCAACACCAAGGTCGTATTGGCGGGTGATATCAATAAACACTTTCACACAGGCAGCTTGCAAGAAGGGATCTTACTAAACATGGCACCATCCTATGGACTCAGAGCTATCATCAATGAACCGACAAGAATCGAACATGAATCCAAGTCATGCATTCACAAAGTTTTTACAAATTGGGCAGATGTTGCGGCTGATGTAATAGATCCCAACTATGGAGACCACTAAGCACTTTTAATTCGCACTAACTACTCGGAAAGCCAACCCGAAGTGGAAATACTCACCTGTAAATGTAAGGAAGTTTTAACAATTGCTAGAACAGGAGCGCTGGAACCAGGTAACACAGGAGCACAACACGAACAAAATGATAGACATTTTTTTGTATCTTCTAATCAAATACCACAATCAAGCATTTCCTCTACTAAACAAAATCCGAGCGACGACCAGACTAAAGGGACCACCCCAGCTACAGCAGGTGCAGGAAACCCTTAAATTCATGCGCAGAATGCAGGATGGAGGGGAAGATGAGGAGAGCAGTAACCTCATTAATAGATATCAAAAATTCTACGTTGCACTCGCAGAAAAGGAATACAGGACGATAAACTATACTGCAATCCTTGAAGCCGACAATAAAGGCAAGACTATCTGGAAGCTGATAAACCGGGAAACAGGGAGAAAGAAGCAAATCAATCACCCGGACGCACCATCGTGTGAGAAGTTTGGTCACTACTTCGAAACGATGACTGCTGGATTGCTCAATACACCGACAGCAACCCCGTCTAATAAGATCTGCCAAAAATCCTGATTCATGAACCCAAACAACACATATCGAAATTGAAGATATCCTCTGCTCAATAAAATCAAAACCAAGTACAGACGTTTACGGAATCAGCACGCGTACTCTAAAATGTGCAACAACCTACGTCTCAAAGCCACTCGCTGTAATTTTCAACAACGCCATGGAGCAGGGAATCTTCCCAGACAAGCTTAAAATTGCCAGGATTACACCTATCCACAAAAAAGGAGACAGAAAAGACTGCATAAACTATCGCCCAATCTCAATCTTGCCGGCGGTCTCCAAGATCCTAGAGGAAGTGATTCTTAGAAGAATAAACCATTATTTCGCAAAAAACGAACCCTTTGCTAATTTGCATACCAGTCAGGCAAAGGGACCGCGGATGCAATGAGGGATCTCATGGAAGCCGTATGCAAAGCACTTGATGGAAAGAAAAAATGCCAAGCTCAGATGCGACTTGAGCCGAGCGTTTGATTCAATGCCACACACCCAATTCAGAAGATGAAACGATATGGGATCAGAGGTGTTTCACTGATGCTAGTTAAATCCTACCTAACCAATCGACTACACCAGGTGAAAATCAACAATGAAACAGCCACCTTCATGAATCAACATTTGGAGTCCCCCAGGGAAGTCTGATGGGACGAATACTCTTCATAATCTATATGAATGACCTTCCAAATAAGCTTGAAGCTAAAACCATCATTTATGCGGATGACACCACCTTACTCACCACAACCAAAACCAACAAAGACCTACGGAGTGAAGGGGAATACCATATGAGCCAGGCAAAAGAGTGGTTTACAGAAAACATGCTACAACTAAACGAGGCCAAAACGAAACACGTGATATTCCAGATGGATAGATGGGAACGTCTGGAGGAGTCAGTGCAGTTCCTTGGACTGCGAATAGATCCCCGTCTCTCCTGGGGTGATCACGTCGAGCAGTTGGGAAAGAAACTCAGCCGAGCTACTTACTTATGCTGTAAGAAGAGTCGAAAACACTGCGGGATATCAGGCCGCGAGAGTGGCATTGATGTCGCTGTTCCACTCGCGCATGATCTATGGCATTGAAACGTGGGGTCACAGCGCACATACGACAACCATATTGACCCTACAAAAGCGAGCAATAAGATGCCTCACAAACGAGCACCCTAGAAACCACGCAAGACTGCTTTTCCAGAGGCACGGAATACTCGCTGTTTACGCAGTCTACATCCTCACTTGCCTCTGCACTGTACACATGACAAAGCAGACCAAAACAAACTGACAATCACAGCCACGCAACGAGAACAAAGGATGACTTAAGGCCACATTTCTCTCGATTGACCACAACTGCCCACTATGCAAAACCCATCACGATGTACTATCGTGGCCATATATTACGTCCCTTCTTTTAACGTCCATTTTCTCGGAAACCTAGGGGCGAAAAAAATTTGAAAAAATTCTGGTGCTGTCCCTTAATAATATGCTACAACTCATAAAAATTATAAAGCTGTATGTGTTGGCGTTTTCCCGATTTTTCCAAATTAAGAAGAATTGGGGCTGTTTTGGACACGTAAATTTTATTCATTTAACTTTAGCTACTAATTACTCCGGAAATAATACATAGATTTGAACGAATTAAAAAGTAAAATCACCTGCGGAATGCTAGCTTTCAATGTACATTTTTGTAAAATCATTGGATTAGTGCTTGACCCACAAAAAGCTATATTATGCAATGCCAGCAATTCCTTTATTAGAAGAGCTAGAATAATGAAATATAGACTATAGGCTACCCACTAATTCATATGTTTAAAGTTTATTACATAATCATAGTTTATCTTGCATTTTCCCTACAAAAGATCGAGTTGAAGCATCTCATGATTGCTCCAGTTGACAGGACGCTCTACGGTCCTTGGGGCGAGCGGGGGAAGGGACCGACAGGGACGCTGCCAGTAGTAGCGGATCGCACGTGCATACCTATAGTTACTAGTGTTTATGGACAATTTAAATAGGGTTTCGGGTTTAGCATTTAAAATTAATGAATGATCTGCAAAGTATTCTATGTGTCTACAACTTTACGATGCTAAATTGGTAAAAGCTTTTTGATATTTTTAAGTTTTAGACGGTCAGAGCTGAAGTTTGTAATATATCTAATATATCAAGAGTTGTATTTATTTTATATTGTGTCTGCATGTATTTAAATATTAATAAATAAGCTGTTGAAACTGTTATAATAGTTTGAATATTTATATAACAAAACCGGGCATACCGTTGTAAATATTTTTTGGGTTTATCAAGCAAGCTTAATTTAGTATTCGCCACTAATCGGAAAATCTGCTAACTCCATGTTATTAGATCTATCAGTGGCGTAGCTACCATGGGTGGCACCCGGTGCGGATATCGTGGTGTCACCCTAAGAATGAAAAGTGAAAACCGTTAAAATTAACAAAAATCCGATAAACATAATGTTTATAAACATAGGTTTATTTAATTAATACAAATGAGTGTTATTAATTAACTAAGTTACAATATTATGATAATAATAGTGCTACTTATTATAGGTATATCCTTTCATATAGATGTATGAAAGTGAATCTCTCCTTTTCTCAAAACCTCTTCTGTCTAGCTTTAACACCCGCAAACTCGAAAATCACGATAATCAAGATTTTAAAGTCTAGTTTGGGTCATTGTTGCCAGCCAATAATTTTTAATTAATTTTAATTTCTACACCTGTCACACGAAGCAACTGTTTGTGAACAAATTGTCATAAATAACTTTAGTGCGAACGTTACATTCGGATGAGGTTCTATAAAATCATCCCATTCCACGATGAATTTCAAGTCTAGAGACGCCCAATTAGAAACTGTAACTGGCCGCTTTTAAATGTCTTCTCAACCTTTTGGTATCTCTAAAGAGGAGTTGTGTTTCTAACACCTCATCATAAAAACCGGTAAATTTGGATACAGCTAATATCAACTTTTCAGTGATCGCCAAAAGTAAAGTATTTGGCTGCACAACCCCGAACAATGAAGCTACATCTTAAATTGGCTTCGATCTAGTTGGATATCGATACTGAATCGGTAAAAACATTCCAACATATCCTTTTCAAGTTCAGGTCTCTGCGAAAGTCCTGCATCGGTGGCCAAATCACCAGCCATTCGATTTTTACGACGAATTCGTCGTTTTATTGGAATGCCGTTGTCCTCCGATTTTTTCACAGCAAAATCTACTGCCTTTTCTACAATATGCCTTTTCTTCAATATATTTATACGAAGTGTTTCTATTTTTATAGCTAACTGATCAACACTCAAGCCTTTACTTTGCAATGCAATCTGAGCACACTTTATTTCCCTTGGAAGAAAAGAGAGCAAAGAAGTCACACACAGCATATATAAGGTTCTGTGCAGCACCTCTGGTGTCTAAATTTTTGTGATGATCACATAATTTCTAAATTGCAGCCACAATCCCATCAAAATTTTGCTGTGATTACAATTGCTGTGATTACACAGATGCTTTGCTGTGATTAAGAAGCACTTCCAACTGCTAGTTTACACAAGATACATTTTGTGCAAATGAGTGTTGGCCACATAAATTAAATGAATGATCTATATATCCAACAAAAAATTGCTTTGTGGAAAACAAAGAAATTTATTACAAATAAATCATAACCATATGTACACATCAGTACTGCCACTTATAAAAATTCGCAAAACTGTAGTGATTGAATAACTGCCACTTGTAAATATTTTAATCTGCAGCAATTATTTATTTAATAACCTGCAAGCAATTATAAATAATTTTTTCAAATTTTTTCGCCCCTAGGTTTCCGAGAAAATGGACGTCAAAAGAAGGACATAATATATGGCCACGATAGTACAACAGCCTACCAACTCAATGGAAATCCCAAACACTGCGAAGCTTCAGGAAATTGCTGAAAGAACATCTTAATCTGCTTCCCCCCCTATGAAATTGAGAAATTCTGCAACGGCATACGAAATTTAAGCTATACATGAAATATACCTAATGTTTTGTTGACTTTATTCTGTACAGGTGCTTAATAAATTATCTTATCGTATTATCTTATTATTACACAAGTAATCACAATGCCGGCTATACTTCATTAATATATTAGGGCAGTATATAATTGCGAATAACAAGTAATAAAAGTAAATCTACACCAGACGACTTAATCTACACCATATATTTCGGGAATCCACGTTACTCATTTCGTTGACAAAAAATCTAAAGAAATACATTTACTCTTCAACCTTATTATGACTAGAATGCTCATTTTGTTTAAGCAACACCTTTGGTATAGCTCCTTTAGATGTATCCACTTTATCGGAGTCTATCGCACTAAAATTTCCACTAGCACTTCGGATTTCATTGTCATTTTTGTCCGAATTGGCCACACTTGTGTCTTTGACGTTCATAGTTTTTTCCGGGTTCATTTTATTCTTCCACTCAACTTTAGTTTTGCGTAGATCGTTTTTGAAAGATTGTAGTATCGCATTCTCTAAATCATCTAATTTAATTTTTCTCTCTTCGGTAGTGTATACCATGTGGGTTTTTGGAAGATCTTCATCAATTATTTTGGAGTCGATTTTCTCAGTATCAACATTAACCATTGTCGATAACTTGGATAAATCCTCAGTTTTATCATTATCATCTGACATCCAATCACCAATACGATTATTACTCAATCTTATACTAGCTTCTTCACATTCTAGAACTCTCCAATCGCCAATAAAAATCTTTGCTGATTGGCTTTGCTCACTTTCCTCAGGTTTGTTCTGATTACTCCAATCGTATGATATATCTCTCATGGGACTGTCTTGAAGACTTAAATCCATTGAATCTATATCACAATTTTCATAATTCTGCTGAAATATTTCGTCAAATTCTTTGTTAGTGACATCTAGAGCATCTGACTCCAACTCTAGACTCATTGGATAGGTATCCTCATCGAAACTAGAAATATTATTGACGTCGTCATCGGTGTTTAGGCAAATGGTGTCACATTTCAATGAGTTGGTAATTAATTCGTTTAGTTTTCTTTCGAAGCTATTCACTATTATATCTTGAATGTAAGTTTCAATCTGCTTTTGGTCGGCAGTCTCAATTAAATCTTCAAACCTTGAGTTCAGTGTCGCGACGGCTTTATTGGCTAGCAATTCAAAGTGTTGCTTCTTGGCTTCATCTACGTCTTTTTCGTGAACCAGTGCTTTTAATCTATCCAGTGATTCAACAATTGCGTGCCTAATGTTCTCTCTGCATACTTCCGTATCTTTCTTTCTTTGTTCTGCAAATTGGTCTGTTAGCTGTGCTTCTAATGGTTGTATATCTGGAAGAATCTCTTGGAGAGTCTCTTCAACAGTCACACAAGGTTCTTCCGATGGTAAGACGTCACCGTTGGTTTCTATGGTAGCTATAACTTGGAGTTGATTTGGTTCGAGAGTTTTTTCTATGGAGTTTACCTTACTTTCGTTGGTTTTCTCTAAGTTGGATTCAATCTCGTATATCTTCTCCCATGTTTTCATTGGCTCACCATGGTCGTCAACGGTAATAGCGACGAGTCTATTCGCTAATCGTAGCCTTCTTTCGCGTAAAATATCCGATGCTGTGGTGGTATTGTCCTGGTCAACATCCGACAAGTTGTCGACGTCTTGCTCCATTTCTATATCCTGTTGGAGTTTGATGTCGAGAGTTTTTTCCTTCCTCTTGAATATCCTTTTTACCCTGTGGATGCATTTTCGTACCACCTCAACGAGAAAACCCAAAACGATAACTGTCCCAATGCCGAGCACCAAAACCCCTAAAATAAACGCGACAAAAATTATGCTCGGCGTAAACATGTACGCGTCAGCGACTCGGTAAATGAAGTCAATGACTAAGTTTTCAACTGACATCCTTGTCGTTGTCAAACACTAACGTTCTTTTGTCAAATGTTTCCGATATAATATATGTAGCAACATAAAAAGAGGTTATTTAGAGTTCACTGAATTCTAACTTTGCTAAATCCGTCGAGGAATTGAAATAATTTTCTAGCATGGACAGTTCTATTTCGTCCTGCGTTTGTCTTCTAGATGAACTACCAGATGCAAAGAGCTTCCTGAGGTTTACCAACCAGTATTGTAGAAATCCCGTTACCAACAGAATGCATAATGTCACCACAATTATACTGAAAACCATTACACCTAGCACGAAAACGGTGTCCATTTGATATGGATTTGATACAACGTTATTTGTCAATTAATTTGACTTGTGTCATTAAAGTTTCAGATTTGAAATAAAATTGTGGTCGTTGCTCGTTACGTGAGCAATTTATTTTGATACATTACTGTATATCGTACACACAACAGGTATGTGAAAAACTATGTTTCTTTTCACATACGTATACACATATAAATATAATGGATGATCAAAAGTCGGTTAAAATGACAAAGTACTGCAGATTTGTCTGCTCTAAAATTATACTTAACGTACGAAATTTGGATCAGTTCCATTTACATTCACTTACGTTGACATGCGCATTTGACAGTGACACAACATGAAATCCGTATTAAATCTATCGCTTCTATTATACAAATATGTACACGCAAGTTGGATCAAGGTTCCATCATGCGTATTAATTATCCGTTGATCAACCTAAAAATATTGCAAAACAACAAAGTTCAAGTCGCACGAGATTTTTAGGTTATGTTACTGTCACCCGCTGTCACCATCATACAAATTGTCAAAATTGAGAGCGTGTGATTGGTGCACCTAGCGCACAGATTCTGTTCAGTTGAAGTTGAGTGGACAAATCCGTACGTTACGTTAAGTTTTTCTACGTTAAGTGAATGTAAACGAACACATAATATATAATTCAATGGACTTCAACTTTCTCTAATGTTTAGAGGAGGTTATCATCAGTTGTCATCTAGAGACTTAAAAGGTAGCCCACTTATGAGACAGTTATTCAAAAAAATTGTAAATGATATTAATATTTTTTCTTTTGCCTATATTATCATACTTTAGTGTAGAAGAGGAGAAAGCGGCATAAAAATTGTATGCATGAAGGGGATACTGTTGTAGGAAGTATCAGGTCCTGTGCGGCCTGCTTGTCTCAATGGAAATCAAACTATCAAAAGTTATTTGGAACTAGAGGAAATTAGTTGGAAGCTAAACCAACATTTAGTTAAAAAAGCGGAAAATTAACAAAATGGCTGCTGATTAATTTTAATATCGATTTTTTACAGCTTTTTTCGGTTTCGAATCGTTATAAATAATATAATTATTTAAAGTTTCACTTATTAGGTTTATCCTCCAATAAAAAGGTATTTTCTCTAAGGGAAAAAAGAATAACTCGATCCGTTAAACGATTCAAACGTAATCGCGCATGCCAGTTTGAAAGATCGTGTTCCTAGAAAAACGCGTCGGTTGTATCGGTGTAAAAAAGTCTACAAGAGTAGGTAAGAAACATGATAGTTTTTAAAACGCGTTTTCTATATGAATTCATTGAAATATAAGGATTTAATCAAATAAGCACCTTGATCTATACGTTCTCTGCACTGTATCCAAATTTCACATTCCTAATTTAGAGCGTAACCGAAAATTGTTATTTGAATAGACACATCTCTTTGCGCCGCGCCGCCGTAATGCAGGAAATTTTGACCGGAGAATACCATAGGCTATAAAACCGTAAAACTTGCGAGAATCAAAAAACTGTTTCAGGTGCTGATTTTATACACTCCAGGCTTCAAAATCTGAAAGGAATAAAAAGTTATTTTTTCAACCAATTACATGAGAACCTCCCCTTAAGTTTTCGTACGGTAAGTTAAGGTAAGTGGATGTAAACGATACTTTTAATGGTTCTCTAAATACATATAGGCTGTCGCGTATCGCTAGTCGCTTCTTGTATTGGTGACGTTTCTGCTCAATAATACTGAAAACAGATGGATTTTCTCATTGTCTCAGAGACATAAAAAACAAAGAGTGTCATTTTGAAAATACTGTTATAACTTTTTATTTGTGATCTGATGAAGGTGCCGTTTTAACATCTTATCTGTCATTTTTACTTTATCATACGCAGTATGCTAAAGTATTGTAATCATGCCGAAAAAAAAAATTGAGATTTTAGCGGAAATAGGTCTTTTTGGGTCCCCTGAACATTTTTGACATTTTTGTGTGTGTGTGTGTGTATGTGTGTACTCGATTTTTGTGACGACGATTCCGGAGAAACTACTAAAGGTATCGGGACGAAAGTTCATATTTAGTCGCTTCTTGTATTGGTGACGTTTCTGCTCAATAATACTGAAAACAGATGGATTTTCTCATTGTCTCAGAGACATAAAAAACAAAGAGTGTCATTTTGAAAATACTGTTATAACTTTTTATTTGTGATCTGATGAAGGTGCCGTTTTAACATCTTATCTGGCATTTTTACTTTATCATACGCAGTATGCTAAAGTATTGTAATCATGCCGAAAAAAAAAATTGAGATTTTAGCGGAAATAGGTCTTTTTGGGTCCCCTGAACATTTTTGACATTTTTGTGTGTGTGTGTGTATGTGTGTACTCGATTTTTGTGACGACGATTCCGGAGAAACTACTAAAGGTATCGGGACGAAAGTTCATATTTAGAAGTTTTATGACTAAACTTAGAGCTGAAAAGCTTTTGGTTCAAAAGGGTCCAAAGGAACTGGTAGTTTATTCTAAGCCTTTTTCAAGGATTTTGCAGATGAGCCGCCATTTCTGTAATTTCTTCAAAATAGTTAAATAATAAATTAAAGCAGAGGAAATTTTGAATAATTTATGCCTATGACATTTTTTGGTAAAATTAATAGTTTAGCTGCAAGAGCAAATTCTATTTGATCGAGATCGGTCGCATCTGCATTGATATGAAACTGCATAGTAGCCAGGATTTTGACAAATATTTTTTTGTGCTGTTACCACAGAAATGTCTATGGCTGTCACCACGCTGTCACACTCGGAGAACCGCATGGAACGTCATCTACAGTGTCATGAACGAATATAAATCTATCAGAATTTGAATTAGCTTTTTAAACTTGACATTTCGTAGAAGTGGTATCAACCTAACATTTTCTATACCGAAATATAACCATTTTTAATTTTTTTGAATTTTTTTAAATACGTATTTCTCAAAAAGCAACACAAAAACGTTGATGTCACTCCTGCCGAAAACTACATAGTGCGACTCGCTCACATGCGACGACGACGCTCCGCCATCGGTGACGCGCCGCATCACCCCTCGTTGTGCTATTCCGTACTTTCGGCACTTGTGAGATAAACAACTATTATTCTGATGACAGTAGGTAGTGTCAAATGCTGATGCTTTGACAATACCTTCGATTGATACTATTGACTATCAAAATATCTGTCAAATCCTGGCTAACTAGTTTAATTTTAATGCAGACACGATTTATCTGTCAAATAGATTCTCATGCAGCTAAACTATTAATTTTATATATTGTATGATAAAGTCATGTGCCTGGCCACATCAGATTTTTTAATTTGCAATAATAATTTGCAAAAAATAAAAAAACGACAGTTGTCGTTTTTTATTTTACCTACGACAGTATGTATCCTTAAGTCACGGACTGCTTCACTCGTAAATCACTTATAACAAACATGCGTGCTTTTAGTTGTGCTTTTGTGTTTTTCACGGACGACATATTGTCATCAGAACGCAAATGTAGATCCATATTTTCCTATTTGATTATAATTTCCCTCTTGTCGCAACAGTTCAAATGCAGTTCCCCACAGTTGAAATAGATGTAGCGCGAATAACGAGCAAGAGATAATAGTATATTATTTGACAAGCACATAATTAAGGATATAAATCGCGAGCGTGTAATCATGCGAGCGATTTATATCCGTTATGTGCGAGTCAAAACGACGTTGTATCTACGACTCATAAATTCAATTTTTTGCAAAACATTTTAAATGTATTTGTCAATTATGGCGAGGCCAACTGTCATCCACGTAGGTTTTGACACTAGCGTTGTATAAAGATGACAGTTCGTTCAAACAATGAGGTCATTATTTGAACGAACGCTATTATACAACGCTAGTGTCATTATTATCATTGGCGCGTATAATGACGGGGATTCTATAGTCATAGATACATATGCAATGAACTTATTATATGTGAGTCGTAGATAAAATATATTTTTGTTGAACTGTAAAATATACTAACCTAACCTAATACATATACTTCTGTCGCAATATTTCTCAATACATTTGTCATTTTTGATACAATTGATTGAAATTGCTGGTCGTAGGTAAAGTTATGTACTATACTCGAGCTTTAACGCATATTACGTGCTCCTGAAAAATAACAAAACTCGCCGCTCGTATGTTAACTTTTCACTCGTACGTAATATGCTAGTTAGACCTCTTGTAATATAATATACATCAGATATGGCATGTAGCATAACAAGTTACTCAGAAAACAATGCTGCTTTCATATATGCACAGATATGTAACATGTTTTATTTTCCAGTGAATTGACTCAAGAAATACGTAATTCAATTGTAAATCAAATAGTGCTAGGACGCTTTCTTAACACGATTATGATTGTGTTACAATTTGCGATTTCCATTGTACCATGTGTTTTTCAAAAACTACTAATTTTCAGTAAGTTTAACCATCTAAACATATGGCATGTGCCATATCAAATAACTGAGCAAAAAATCTTGAACCCGAATATGCATACAATTATTATATCAAATATATTATAAAATTATTTATGGCAAGCAAAAGAAAATAATTTTATTGGTAGAGACAGAGTACAGATAAAACATGGCTTACACAACTGTCAAATTATCTCAAATATAACAATGACAAACCAACCCAATGTAACAGATATTGTGCCAAAACACTCATCAGAGTTTTCACAAACGGGCGCAATTACACTTAAAACACAGTAGCTTAGAACATCTATTGACTAGAAGTCATTTTCTATCATATTTTTCGTCATGGTATGACGGAGCTATCTGTGTTGCTGCTAGCCCTGTCAGGTGGTTAAATAATTTTACACTCACAGCTTCACATATACAAACGAACAGTCAGAATGCAAATTACTGTTAAGGTAAGTACCTTCAAGTGCCACTTAAAGCTCAGACTGCTTGCTTCTGTTGTAGGAAAATTTTCTGCACGTCTGTCGATGCTTTCCAAACAATGATCGCGTAAGTTGCTCTTCATATGAAGTAGCTATGTTACACGATGACGGCCGCCATCTGGCTTGTGATTGTACGCATTCGTCTTATTGCAAATATTGTGGGAGCCAGCATTCCTCTAAGTTGGTCCACGTGATCATTCCACTGCAAATTTCTATTCATTGAGACGGTGTGCAATGCCTCTAATATTGTACGTTTCCATTCTTTTCTGTAGGATGGTGTTGACAACGCAGTCAAATGCCTTTCTCAGGTCGCTAGTTATTGGCTTTTTTCGCGCCTTTATGTATTAGTCAGTTTTACGTCGTCTGAGTATTGTCCCGACAAAAACCCCGTACTGATAAGGGATGTCAGTGGAATGGGAATCGTGTCGATTGTCGTTTTCAGTTGGCCAGCAGACAAACCATAGTCATCAACGGTCTTTTAGATGTTAGTGCATAGCCTATCTATATTACTTTGTTCGCGTCTTTAGCAGGATCTGGCGGCAAAACCAGGCATATGAACATACGGCTGTTGCCTTGGCCCCGTATCTCCCGTGATGCCCTTTCTGCTACCACACAGAAGAAGTTGTGGAAGGTGTCAGCAAAGTCATTAGCGCAAAAACTCACATAATTTTAATTGTAAATAAGAATGCATATCTGATGCAAAAATGGCATCTTGATCGGAACACAATTAAAAAGGTATGATCATATTCAGAAAATGATGTTTTTTGATATATCTCAAAATATCTCGGAAACCGTTTTCTGTTTTCTCAAGAGATTATAAAGAGATACACAAATCTGCAAAATACTTACCTAACCTTTAATTTTTCGAGAAAAAGTTGCTGTTTTCTAGTGTAACACCACAAAAAAATATTTGTCAAATCCTGGCTACTATGTAGTTTCCTATCAATGCAGATGCGACCGATCTCGATCATATAGAATTTGCTCTTGCAGCTAAACTACTAATTTTTCCAAAAAAATGTCAGTCATAAATTATTCAAAATTTCCTCTACTTTAATTTAGTATTTAACTATTTCGACGGAATTACAGAAATAGCGGCTCATTTGCAAAATCCTTGAAAAGGCTTAGAAGAAAAGAAAATCCTTGAAAGGCTTAGTTAGAGAAGTACCAGTTGCTCTGGACCCTTTTGAACCAAAACCTTTTCAGCTCTAAGTTTGGTCATGCAACTTCTAAATATGAAGTTTCGTCCCGATACCTTTAGTAGTTTCTCCGGAATCGAACCCACAAATTTCGAGTACACACACGCACACACACACACACACACACACAGAGAGAGAGAGACTTTTTTTGTACCTTGGTCATATATGCTCAGGGGACACAAAATGACCTATTTCCGCTAAACTTTCATTTTTTTTTTCGGCACGATTACGATACTTCATCATACTGCGTATGATAAAGCAAAAATTTATAAAAACTGATTTATTTAATTGCAAGTTAACTACTCTGACTATGCATGTGGTGTTTCTAGGACATGCATAAAGATGTATTTTTCCTCGAAAAATAATCATTTAGGTCCATTATCGGTCCATCTAGTTAGGTCCTACTTGGGACACACTGTAGAAGGAAACTTAATCCTGGTTGCCTGTTTGTGGTGGTATATTAGAACTCGTTAATCTGTCGGTACGATAGCCATATAATTGAGTATCCCAATTAATGCAAAATCGAACATTTGTTTATAACTCGAAATGAAAAGACAGGTAATTTTGTTTAAACCACAGCTCCCAAGTTGGCTGTCCAACTATTTTCCGAGTGTGGCTGCGACCAATTGCGAATGAACGTTTTGCAGGCATGAGTTACAATCAACTATGAAGCGGCGCAGGCATTCCATTGAGAATTAACTTATAATTAAGCAATTTTTGCGATGCCTCTTGGGTATACATTGATTTCGTTCCGCATTCGTTCAAAACTCATCAAGCAAGCGTATATACAATTTTATTCACGGCATATCGGATAACAACACTCACTACAGTATAGTAGTATGATTTATTTCCCAGTTCGAAGTAATAGGTAATTTATTCCATAATTGCAACGACAAACTGAGATGAGTTAGTTGTAGGGTAATCAAATGCGCGGAATATTGCCGGTTGGTCAATATTTTTAATTTAATTTTTTAATTTAATTTAAATACGCATATTGGGAACCCCCGTGGTTCAAAGAAGAGTTTACGTAGCTTTAGAGAGCAAATCAATTAAAATTATAACAATTATCAATTAATAAGTTCTAACATGCTACTAGTTTTGTGGATTCTCTAACATAAGTACGCTTTAAGGTTACGTTTCTCCATGGAACATCTTGTTTTCATAAGTAGTCAAAATGTGTTTAGTTAAATGTGAAATTATCCTCATTCATCTTCGTTGCATATTCCGGGTTTTGTCAAAACATGAAAATTACATAAATACCTTCATTTTCTAAGCTATGCTATACTATAATGTTATTTGAGAAAAGTATTTCGAAATATTAGAACGCATTAAATATGAAGTTATAGTCACCTTCGACGTTGCATATACCGAGTGTTTCCAACAGGATGAAAATAACTGAAAATAATAAGATTAAGTTTTATTTCAAAAAGATGTTTATGTAGTATATTAGAAAGACACCATAAATGCTAGTTTGACTTAAGTCAACCCACAATATATTGTTCAAAAGATGCGGCTGAATACAGGCTCCCTTCACATCTAACGTAACTGTGAGTTCAAGTCACGCCTAGTATTCTTCTAAACTCACTGTTTGATGCGGATTGTTAAATGACCATAATATCAACCCTGTATTTTTTCTCAAAACATTAAATGGTGTTTCGAAATATTTATGCTTAACATCGGAATATTAATTGAACAATCACCCTAACTAAACCATAACCATTCCAGGCAATGTGTTTTACAAATACGATAATTGATCTGGGGTATTTTGTAACAAACTGTTTACTGGCTACGATAATTTACAGAATAGAGAAAAAGAATAATCAAAGATTTTATGCAGGAGTTGTTGCTTTTCTGGTTGTTTAGTGTTAACTGGTAGATTGAGTGGTACATATTTAATAATAAATTTCTATTGTTGGTTAAATAATTATGTATTATTTTTCCTTTATCAAAACATAAACAATAACATTGCGTTTATTGTTCAGTGAAAAAATTAAAACAAAAAAACATTTTTGTGTTTAATACCTTCCTATATTTCAGATAAACACGTTGCATATTTTTCATAATAAAGGTACATAGTTCACTACTCTTAAGTCATTTGCATAATTTTGATGGATACCGGTATTTAAAATTATAATTACCTTCGTCGTTGCATATACAGTGTCCGGCACTAACTTGGACACAAATGGGGAAAATTTTTACTATAAATTTTTCAGAAAATTTTATTTCAGTAAAAAGTTTAGGTATTGCGTTAAATCTAAAATGCAAACCTCAAGATATCTGCTTGCGTATACCGGGTATTACAAAATTAAGAAATAAATAAAGAGTACTAAAAAAATAAAAAAATACTATTAGAAAACTAACTAAACAACACACCTTAACATTTTATTTTTATGACAGGCGTCAACAGAAGCAAAATAAAAACAAACGACAAAAATAGGAATTTATCTGTCGTATAGTTACTTATATCACATGTTTGTATCACATGTATGTTTGGTTGCGTGCCAACCACGATTTGGTATTGAATTTTATTTGAAATAAAACCTGCTCAGTTCCCATCCAGATGTTGTTTAAATCAGACCTATCACACATTAAAATATTAAAAAGAAAACACATTCTAACAGTTTCTTTATTGAATAAAGAATTGGGAAAAAATACTAAAAGTAATAAAGAAACAGAATTTTTTTACTGACTGAGCTGTTTTACACGACCGAGAATTATAACGAAAATAATAGCTAAAATTATCGCTATAATTTTGGTGAGAAATATTGGCAAATTAATTTCGAACGATAGTTAAAAGTTGTTTGACACACGGCAATTGATTTCGCTATTAATGTAGTCATGCGCAAGCGTACTATACTAGATATTCAGATATACGCGGTTGTAAACAAAACTTGGAATCGTTGGTTGTATTTCTAATAAGGAAAGGGAAGAAAAGCATGATAGAAGATAATAAGGTTATATATTTGCATTTTTCATAGGTGTTTACATAATCATAATCGCATCCAATGCCGTTTTTCTGAGTGGCGATTTTTATTGTTTACGGACTTCGAATTGTATAGATTAGGCCATTTTCTGTATTCTTCAATTAAAACCACCACTTCGGCACGGGACCACGTCGTCATAATGCACCTGTAATAAATCCTCACAGAACAACGATTCTTTCGCAATATGCACAATACGAGCGTGCGCCCCGCCCGCCCCCGCCGGCCGTCTTACGCCGCACCCGCCGCCCCCGCCGACCGGCTTACGCCGGCCCCGCCGCTCGTCTTACGCCGCGCCCGCCGCTCGGCTTATGCCGCCTCCGCAGTCTGGCTTACGCCGCCCCCGCCGCGCGGCTTTCGCCGCCCCCGCCGCCCGGCTGTCACTGTTTTGAGCGTTTTGAGGTTTACTGCGCAGGCAGACCAATATAATCGTAAATTGTACGAAGTGCGCAAACTATCGCGCACAATCTCGCGGTGAATAGAGCAAGTGTGGTATTTTTTCTCACAAAAAGTTTTGCTATTATTTTCGTTATAAAATAGTGGTTTTACACGTCCGATTTTCATCGACAAAACTTTTGGTTATTATTTTCGCTATTATTTTCGTTATAATTCTCGGTAGTGTAAAACAGCTCTTAACATTACAATACAAGATTTTACTCAATGTGGCCTCCTCCATTTTCAGTGCATAATATGGTACGTTTTCTCATCTCTGAGCATTTAAGGATTTTTGGATGCAATTTTCGATTACATTTGTGAGATGTTTAACGTCTCAAGGGCCGTTGTGTGTACACGTGTTGCTTTACAGTGCCCCAAAGAAAAAAACCATTGGGGTAAGGTTGGGCGACCTCGCAAGCCATGGGTTATTCGAATATCTTTCTATCCATCGGTTTGGAAAACTTTCGTCTAAACACAATCTCACTGGTATTGTTGAGTGAACAGGTGCGCCATCTTGCTGAAAGAGCATATTTCGCCGAATATTGAATTGCAGATTGTCCAAATATTCGGATAAAAATGTTCGCACCAGACATGAACATTGAACGAATACTGGTTTCGACATTCAATTTTAAAATTTGGAGGTTCTTGCGCCTACCATCTACAATTTTGCGAACTAATAGTACTGTTGGAAGTGAAGGTTTCCTCGTCAGAATAAATAATCTTTTTTTTAGAAATGTGCATCTTCGTCACCGTTGGCTTGAAACCAAAAAGAAAAATCCAACCGTGCATTTAGGTCTGTATCTTGTAATTTATGAACAAAATGGCTTTAAATTTGTTTTTTTTTTCAAGATTTGCTTAATCGAACGTTCTGACATTTCGGATGTTTCTTATCTATGAAATAGAGTTCTTCTATTCTAGCGCACTTCTGCGCGATACGTCTTTCTGTTTGCCAATGGATCCAGTTTAAATAAACCTTTTAACGATTTTCGCTACTGTTGAATAATTTAATTGTTTCCTTGGGTGCCTTCCATTAAAAACGATAGCAAATTCCGGACAAGTGTGATGAATTATGATTGTCGCCATGTATTAACACAATTTCAATTCTTTCTTGCAAGCTCAGTACCATCGCCAGTTCTCGAATTCTACTCGCTTTAAAAATGGAAACGTATTGAGGTGCATTAATTTGCAACTACCGCACTATTGTTGGTTATGTCAAACTAACAATTTGTGGTCTCGTTGACTTCTCATACTCCTCATACTCCGTTATGTTTAAATGCGTGAAATGTTAAACTCTGTTGTTACTTTTGGTATGGTTTTTATTTTTATAGTTTATAAAATTACTAAAAATGTAAGTCTAGGGATTAAAAAAATCAAGCTTCTAATTTCGTATTTGATATCTTATAATGTTTCTAGATATCTTTCCCAAATAAAATGTTTGCGTATCTTTAAAACTAAATGTACTTTATAGTAATTTTCTTAATTTTGTAACACCCGGTATACGCTAGCTGATAATTATATATTGATGTTTGCATTTTAGGTATAAGACAATACAGAACCTTCATTGAAATACAATTTTCTGAAAAATTGATAATAAAAGCTTTTCCCTTTTGTGTCGAAGTTAGTGCCGGACACTATAGATGTAACGACGAATGTAATTAGAATTGCGTATTTAATACATATTTCAAATTTTTTTTTTCGCAATATTTAACACATCGTTCATAATTAAAGGTAATGTACTCTTAAGCCATGTTTAAAATAAAATTTTTTCATAGCTTTTAAAATAAAGGTACGCGAAGTGTTTTTTTCTATCAGTATAATTCTATCCACAATTAATTACGACACACATTACGAACTTAATGGACTACAGACCAGTGACGCGTTTTATTGTTGCGAACTTTTCCATATCTCTCCCATATGAATGTGTATTGTACGTTTTGTTCAATATACTCGTGTGTCCAAAATAACACTCCATTGATGTTCTTTATATAAGAGCCTTTGGATTTGTACGAAAACCGACAGTATCGCTTACCATTGTTTTGGGAACTAGAGCCTCTTGAACAGTTGGTAACAAAACTACTTCATTCGTTAGAAAAGGATGGAAGAATGTAAAGTTGGCGATTGACTGATACAAATATGGGAATTTAACCCTTAAATGCATATTGTTACAGAACTGCAACATATTATTTTTTTCCTTTAAAACACATATGATAGTTCATATGTGTTTTTAAGGAAAAAGTAAGATGTTGCAGTTCTATAACAGTATGCATTTAAGGGTTAATACCACTAGGGTATTTTTACAAAATCATGCAAACAAATTATGGATCGAAAGACGTACCACATCCTGGTCAGTTTTATGTCTTGTAGAACGTCTTTTACTGCTTAAATGGTATCAAATCATATTATCTGTTAAAACGCACTTGCGTTAACATTCATTTGAGAAAGCCTTAGGTAAACTATATTTTTGGGTCGTTCGCGGGCAGGTACAAATTTTTAAAAACACCATTGGCTAATCGATATAATGCCACACAACGTTCCAGCCTTTAAAATCCTAATAACAGTTTTCTAAGAAATGATAGACAACGTATTTACCGCGCATCTAGCAAGTCGAATTAAAACAACAAAGATTGTTGTTATTATTCTGCTGTTCGATAATTCGGTAGTCAATTGTGCACTAAGGACGGAGTTTCTGTACTTTCTTCGGAGAGGGTGAACATATGTTACAAATGTGAACAACGGTATTTAGTTTAATTTAATTCTCATTTAAAATTTTTCGCAAATAGTAAGTATTTCGATGAACGACTTATTGTATGAAAATCGGCTTTTATAATCTGGTTTGCAAACAGTGAAATCCGTGTATTACCATTTTCAAAATTTCAAACTCAGGGGTGAGACAAAAGACGAAATACAGATAGATAGTTAAAAAATGGGTGGTGATTGTTTCCATGAACGTACCTCCATCTCAATAACTGTAAATGTTACAGACATACAAATTAGTAATTAGATTCCGTTTTAAAAATAAGTAATAACAATAACAATGTCTTGCCAATGTGTTTCAACCTTGGTAGTATGTATACCATTTTGAGAAGTTCTAGTGAAGAGGTACAAAAATCAACATTTAGACAACATAAAGAAACACGTGCTTCACAATTTAACCCAGTTATGCTACCATTTTTTTTTTTTTGAGGATTTGGTAAATGGAATGAAGATGGTGGGGAAGGGAAAACCAGGACGGGAGGGGATTGGAAAAACAATAAATGAAAGCACAGACACATTATGAAAAACAGTGAACGTGCAAATAAGATACGGCCATACAGAAAGTCCACACTAAAAGTTACCTACTTTACAGAATTTCTCAAAAATATTGTGGACGTATATTAATATTAATAGAACATAGACAGTGCTTATTATGATGAGAAATCGGTCTATAAATTATATGTCCTAGACTTGGAATAAAATCGTTTCTTTTGGTAACATTTGTGCCATATCACAGAATCCAAGCGAGCGAAGTCGCAGGAACAATTACTTATTATTAAAATCCCCTTGAGGGTTTGAAACAATGAGAGTGATTGTTGTAAGTGTGAACGTATTTTTGAAAAAAGCTTTCATTTATATTCTCTGCAAATAGCATTTCTTTAAAAATAAAGAAACATGTTTTACCATTTTCCAAAAATGCAGGTAGAGAGTTTGGGGATGGTTTTGATCATACGGACTCCGGGAGAAAGGTGGACACAAACGAGAAACTTTTTATTATTAACTTTTCATTAAATCTTATACTTTATAAAACCTTCTGGAACCTGGGTTGTCTTAAACCTAAAATACCAACATTAAAATGTAGTTATTTTCTCGCATGTACCGGGTATTACAAGGTATCACAAAACTATGAAAAACTATTTTTCTATGCAAAAATGTTATTTCAAAAAAGTTTTTTTTCAAAGCACGGTATTTAAATTGATAAATAATAGTTTGTTATACAGTTTTATATAGGTTTGTTTGTGACCTTTATATGTTGCTGCGTTTATGTTCTCTACGGTCTACGCTTGACTAAATCGCCTGAAGAAGTGCCCAATTGGACATCGAAACATGTAATGGCTGCTAAAATACAATAAGAATAAGGAATCAAACCACTTTTTATTATATATTTGTATTTTACGTTTATGACAATCCAGAACACTTTTATGAAGAATAAAATTTGCTGAAAGGTTATAATAAATAATTTCCCACTAGTATCTAACTTTCTGCAGGACACGCTATAAATTATTTATTGGCTATTAAGTTTAGATTTATAAATTAATAAATAAACCAACGATTTATTATTTTTTATTCCGAAGATCCAATTAAGATCTGATGTTTCTGCATTTATATTCTGCTTTACAAATAAAGAATCCAGTGTTATACCATTTAAAGAAAAATCGAGATTATTACTTATAATAAACAATGGAAGGAAAAATGCCTTTTCTCAACGAACCTTTTTTAATGTGTAAATTGATTTTTAGAAAATAAATAAATAGGTATAGAAAATGGTGATATATAAGCTGGATGTAAATTTTAAATAAATTAATACATACAGCCACAACCTATCACCATTTTCTATACATTGATTACTTTATTATTACGGTGTTCGTATATTAATATTTAGTTAAATAAACAGGTGTTTTACTACTTAAAAAAAACTGTTAAACCTTGCTAAATCAACACTTGATATTTGACTTCTGTTAACAATTGTTGTCAATTATTTTGATATACCTGTAACTCTCTGGAGTCTAATAAAATTTTCTTCTAACATAAGAAGTGGGATTCAAACCCACGCCCTCAATATCTTAAAACAAACAAACTGTCATTCTGTTATACTACAATATTAACTACTAATACAAGAAATTCACTTTCAGCAACTGATTACAAATGATTACACGCTCGCCTACGGTTCGAGTGTAAACTACGTGCTCGCGGTTTATATCCTTATGTACTCGTCAAATAATACACGATTATGCCACTAGAAAAGTACTTCGCTATGTCGAGTAACATCCATTCTGGTCCATTCCATCCCACCATAAAAAAGGGCTCAAACGTAGATAGTTAAGAAGATATAATTTTTAAAATAATGGGTCCATTATTTTGCCATTTTCAGCCAATCCAGACCAGAAAATTGGATATTCAGGTTCTTCTTAAAATGATATAGGAGGTGTAAATGGGTGATGATAATTGTTATGAGCTATACCTAAGTAACCATAAATGTTACGAACGTGCAAATTGGTAAATGGATTCTGCTTTAAAAATAATGAAACCATTATTTTACAAAAATTAACTTAACGGCACTAAAATGCGCGTGATGTATTTAACATATGTTTGTGGACGTGAATATTAGTCCTAGTATAAAGAAAGACGTTATGATACTTCAGTGAGATATTTCTTTAAAGTGTGATTATAAGCTCTACATTAATAACTTCTATATAAACATAACGAAGCACATGTTTTATCATGAAAAAACAAAAGAAATAACGAATTAAATAGCGGAAAAGCAATATGAGTATTTGATAAACTATCCATTATTGGCGATAATAGCCAAGGAAACAAAAATGAGAAACTGAAGGGTTGGGGAAGAGAAGCAACAAGACGCGATGGGAAAGAAAACAACCTATAAGAAAGGAAAATTCTGCGTCAATATTTACAATTTTATTCTAATACGCTGACAGTGCAAATAAGCCACATCTACACTGGTGCAATTAATTACATTATAGATTTTGTCACAGTGTGTTGATAATTATACCCCAGACATCTTGAACTCATTTGAATGCAACAAACTAATGTCAGTAATAGTATATTAGTACAGTACAAGATAAGAAACCGCGTATTTTCACTAACGTGTATGTCGGATTTCCGCACAAGGTGCGGCCGAATGTGGAACGACATAGAAGTAAGTGGAGTGATTTCTCACGAGTGCTGTATCGGGTTTTGGTCAATCCTGCCAGCAAATTTAAAGAAATATCGTTATTAAAATTAGTTAATTTTGATATCTGTCGACGTAGCTGACAGTTGATGACGGTGTGATCCGGTTAATACAATGGGATGGGTCCAGGCCAGGGTGGATGTAAATAAACACACACTGGGGTTTTAGTGTAGAAAAAAGAAAAAGAAGAAAAAAGAAAGAACTACTTTCTGCTCTCGTATCCAAGTTAGAAACTCGCTATTTCAGTGGTAGGATTGAACAAAAATCATTCCGTCTTAAGAGATCAACCTGTAAATTATATTAACACGCGAGGAAGTCGCGGACAACAGTTAATGCAGCTATAAATTGGTGAAATACGAACACCCGAAACACGTAAACATGCGTGATATTTTCTTCCATAGAAACTGTGGTCGAGGCCATAAATTAAAACTTTATTAGAAAACCTGATAAGTTGGCCGATTGATCTATATTTGTGGACACTTTCACAAATTGAATCTTGTTAGGGAAACCACACCACGTCCAATAATTCATGACTAACCTATTATCTGATGAATTTTATTACCGTCTTCATATTACTTAAAATGACAGGACGACGGCGTTACTGATATAGCTCTCATTTGGGCACGTTCGCCACGTCTCACAGTGGTCAATGTTAAACTTTTAGGTGTAAAAAATCTGATGTGGCCAGGCACATGACTTTATCATACAATATATAAAATTAATAGTTTAGCTGCATGAGAATCTATTCTATAGAGATAAATCGTAGGTATTGTCAAAGCATCAGCATTTGACACTACCTACACTACGTCATTAGAATAATAGTTATTTATGTCACAAATGCCGAAAGTACGGAATAGCGCGACGAGCGGTGATACGGCGCGTCACCGAAGGCGGAGTGTCGCCGTCGCATATGAGTGAGTCGCGCTATCTAGTTTTTGGCAGGAGCGACAACAACGTTTATTGTGTTGCTTTTTAAGAAATACGTATTTAAAAAAATAAATGATTTCTGTATAGTAAATGCTAGGTTGGTACCACTTTGACGAAAGGTGCGTTCCGATTGTTAGGTAATGGTAGCTAATGGCGGTGGTTGACTACGAAATTATAGTATTTCTTACATATCGTGATAATGACACATATTAGTTTGCATGTACATAAACATGAGTCACTAGCAATTTTCTATTGGAAATACTATAACGGCGTCTGCTACCACTGCCATTATCACTAATGAAAACGCACCTTAAAAAGGTAATTCAAATTCTGACAGATTTATATTTGTTCATGACACATCCCTACCAACATACTAAAATAAAACTACACTCATCGCTATACTTTATTTATAATTTTCTCAATGTATCATTTTTAGAATTAGATATAAAGATTGGTTGATATTTCTTATCAACAAACAATCAAATTGGTGATCTTATTTTATTTGAAATTTGTATTTTATAATTTTGCGCACTACAGCGGCACGTTCCATAGTGGTTCTCCAACCTCTGATGAGATCAGCTGTTTTCGAATGTGACAACACAAAAAAATATTTGTCAAAATCCTGGCTACTATGTAATTTCATATCAATGCAGATGCGACCGGTCTCGATCAAATAGAATTTGCTCTTGAAGGTAAACTATTAATTTTACCAAAACATGTTATAGGCATAAATTATTTAAAATTTCCTCTACTTTAATTTATTAATTAACTATTTTGTCGAAATTACAGAAATGGCGGCTCATTTCCAAAATCCTTGAAAAAGGCTTAGAATAAACTAAAAAGCTAAACTATTAATTTTACCAAAAAATGTCATAGGCATAAATTATTCAAAATTTCCTCTGCTTTAATTTATTATTTAACTATTTTGACGAAATTACAGAAATGGCGGCTGATTTATAAAATCCTTGAAAAAGGCTTGGAGTAAACACCCAGTCCCTTTGGACCCTTTTGAACCAAAAGCTTTTCAACTCTAAGTTTGGTCATGAAACTTCTAAATATGAAGTTCCGTGCCGCTACCTTTAGTAGTTTCTCCGGAAATGAATTAACAAAAATTGGGTACACACACACACACACACACACACACACACACACACACACACACACACACACACACACACACATACACACACACACACAGACATTTTTTTGTACCTTGGTCAAAAATGTTCAGGGGACCCATAAAGACCTATTTCCGCTAAAATCTCAAAAATTTTTTTCGGCACGATTACAATACTTTACATACTGCGTATGATAAAGTAAAAATATATTTTTAATGCAGTTAGGTAGTCGTTAGATACCTCGAAAAAAAAAAGAAACAAATCTTAGCAATAAGGGGAAGCTTTGATAGTTTCCGGTTTTTATAAATATTTGTTTGTTTCTTATACATTTATTGGTTTAACTTATTCAATATATTCCACATAAAATGCTATTTCAAGAGAATTTTTAGTGTGAACTCGTTAGATAAAGTACATTGTTGTGGTTTAAGTTCTTGAGACAAACTTAAGGAACCTAAGTACTGCGCTAATTTTCTTTTTGATACATTCAAATACCTGAAATATTGTAGAAAACACATAGTTCCAAGTAAATGTGTGCAGCATTTTTGTAGAACTAGCAAAACCGTGTTTTGCTTTTCAGGCTGAACATATCGCAATTTCGCGGGACCAAATTGTAAGCGTTAGGCTAAATTTACTTGAAATTTTATATTTTCTACATAAAAATTAACCGTTGAGATAAAATATATTTTGCAGCGTCAGCCCTTTCGCTACCGGCTGTCGAAGGTAAGAAAGATGAATTCAATTTGTATCGTAAAAACATATGTATTGTTGTTTTGACTGCTATGCCACGATTGTCATCAGAATAAAAAATAATAATAGATACCGGACCATTTCACAGATTTCTAATTTCTTAGTTTGCAAAAAAAAAATAGAAAAAAATTTAAACTAAATGTAAAATTACGGTTTGGTTAGTTTTGCTATATATCAAACAAGAGTTATATTTCGATTATGCTTTATTTCATCCATACACAGCTAGTACAAATTCGTACATACACAGGTTTTCCGTATCGGAATGTTTTCCAAAATATAATTATATACCAATACGGAACCCAATATACACCAAGTTTATTGACAGAAAAAGGGTGTTATTTTCATTTTGTACGTTGTTTGGCACTGACTTCTCAAAAACTAGATTAATTTCACAACACCTGTTTTCAGATTCATGTGATTCACGAAAACAGGCATAGAGTTAAATCTCACTTGATGCATTTCTTTAATAATTTTTAGCCGAGCAATTTGAATTATTGATTTGTGTCCTGAGAAACATAAGGTTACGATGTGCAAGGCAAAGGCAAGAAGCTGTAGAAATTGTAAGTATGGCAAAGATACGTTGGGCCAGGAGATTTCCAAAAGTTGCCAAGCGACCCTTGGTTTACTGCTACACTGCGGCAGATGGGGAACCTGAAGAATGACGCATGGCGTAAATACAAGTGCAGCAGGTCACCGGCTCATAGGAGATATTTCTCTGACCTATGGAATCTATACAACAACGCAGTAGAATCTGAGAAGAAGGTTTTCTTTTCTTTTCGAATTTGGGACACAAGCGACCAGCGGCGTCTTTGGCGGCACCTAAGAAGTTGGGGTGTGGTACAGAAGGTTGATGCATGTGCCTTTCTGACAGAATTGCGCAACGCGGACGATTTTAGTGCTCATATTATAAACTGTTCCGAGAGTGCATCTTGATTGCAAATATATTGGCGCGTTTGAAAAATCTCGGCACACAAGTGGTGCGGATTTTACCTATCGACCTATGGAAGTTTTCAGTGTCGAGAATTTAATATCAAAGGCCAGATCACGGTGTTGTGGTGTTGATGGAACCTCAGCAATGATGTTACAGCTTTCCAGCTCATTCTGCGCTGCGCTCTTGACCCACATCATCAACTACTCAATTGAGCTTGGCGTTTTTCCGACCCTGTCTACGTCGAGCCTATTCCAAAGTAGGCTTCCCCGTCAGCTCTGGGTGATTTCCGTCCAATTGGTCTTCTGTGTGCTGCCCCGAAGATCACAGAATCCTTGCTTCATGTGCAGTTATCAGAGTTCATGCAGGAGCACAACATACTACCTAAGCATCAATCGGGCTTTCGTAAATCGTATAGTACGAGGACGGCTTTGTTGCGTGTCCTTGATGATATTGTATGGGACCATCGAGCCTCATTAACTACTGCCTTGGTTCTTCAGGATATGTCCATGGATTTCGACAGTGTTAGCTTCGAGTGCGTGCTTGCACAATTAAAACACTATGGCGTGGATGGATCGGTCTTGCATTGGTTTGACGATTATCTAAACGGGAGAAGAATTAAGACTAAAATTGACAACTTTAATATCTCCGAGCCGTGGAGGACTGATCAGGTGTGCCTCAGGGGTCTGTGCTTGGGCCACTTTTGTTTAACCTGTTGACGGCGGATCTACCTGTTGAGATAGAGAAATGCAACTACCACCTGTACGCGGATGACATTCAAATTTACTCGGCGATAACTGCTGACAATGTCGATTTATGCATAAATACCATCAATGACGATCTTCCTAGGGTTTATTCCTGGGCAATGGGTAACTCCTTAATGCTAAATCCGGTATCGGGAGTCGTGCGAGTCGGGAAATCTGTTGGTCAATCGAATTTCAAAATTGCGTTAAACAGTGTCAGCCTTCTAATCATCCAAGAAGCTCGGAATCTCGGTGTAATACTGTACAGTAATTTTTCTTTTAATGGTCATGTTGTTCGGTTGTGTCTGGGTACTTACGCGAAGTTAAAGCTGCTCTACCAATTCAAGGCTATTCTACCAACTAAAGTTAAACTTATAAGTACAGATTCTTTGGTGTTGTCTAGCATGGACTACGCAGATGTTGTTTATGAGCCGTTTCTCATACAGGCTAGTAAGCGACGACTGCACAGCTATCCAGTACAGCAGTTTGGTGTGGATTTTTAATGGTGCTTTTCGATGCCTCAAATTTACACACATAAAAATTTTACGGAGAGAATTTGCACGTAGTTAGTTGTACACAAAAAAGAGTGATTTTTTCTCCGAAAATCAGTTGATTGTGTGCTAAAAATTGTTGATATACGTAATATCGGAGTTAATTTAACTACACAGCACGGAGTTGAAAATAGTTTATATCCGAAATGGTGAAAATTTTCACTGGAGCTGTGAAATAAAAATTAACACCATGCAGGGTGTTGAAATAACTGACAAAATGAGAGAAAGTACACTTTTTGAACTTGATATGACGGAACATTGTGACGGAGTGATAAAACTCCTAAAAGTAAACATTAATTCCCTGTGTAATATTGATTTCTAACTCCGTTTTGGAGTGAATAATCTCCAAAAAGGTAAGATTTATACTGTAAAGGCAAAACTTACGGTTTGACAACAACAGGCGTCAACATGTCGGCATCAAGACGGTTTGCAGTTTGCTTCGCAGTGTGTTGTGGTCGTCACTTATACTCCTAAGTTTGCGGGGTGCAGTTGAGAGAGTTTTATTTCCATTACTTTTAATATTTTATATGTAAGTACATTATTATTTCAAATGGAGCAGTGTATTTTCATACGAGTTAAATACGGACAAATAAAAAAATGGGTCAGAATTATCAACGATGTACTAAATTTCGACACAATTAATACTACAGGTAAGTTACTTATATTACTGCATATGTATGTATGTACGTTGTGCTCACATGCTTTTATAATTTTGTAGTTTATAAAAATGTTACGCACACTACTAATGTACTATAGAAAATAGCTTGTGAAGATACCAGCTAGTCAAATGCGCAGTACGTTTGTTGCCGCATTTGTGGTACCTTCATACCGAGTATGACACTGCATTGTACCTACAGAATGCATGTCGATTTTTGTGTTTTTTTTATGAAGTAGTGTGTATTCCTTTGTCCGGCAAATGCATTTTTTTCTATTTGCCTTACAACATACAAAAATACAACAATTCTGCACATATTTCTTTCTTTTATGTAGGTACAGTTGGCAAGCTATTTAAAATAGCAGACAAAATATCAAGATATCAAGTATTATGATGACGCGAGTTATGAAATCGACAAGGAGTTATTGGTAGACTTCATATGGCACAGTCAACGAGGAATTACTTTGGTGATAAAGACGGGCGAAGAGGATGACGATGTTAATACAAATCCTTTAAGTAAATATTAATTTTTATAAATAATATATTATTTGTTTTGATATGAGGTACACATTCTTTATAATAAGGCGAATGATATGTATATAGTTACCAATTATATTATATGTACTTAGTTATTAATGAAAGTACTCTAGACTTTATGTATTCTGTTATATTTGATATTAGTTATTAATTTATTATTATTAATATTAATACGGAGATTATTGTTATATTTAGGATAAACTGTATTTTATTTATTGCGTATTGTGCAAACATGTATATTCATTTACTTGTTTTTTCGAAAAATAAATTGTTAAAATGTATTTTTGATTTTTACTGGTCCCCGTCATATTCCTAATAAAGATAAGAACAGCTCTGAAAAAAAAAACAACTATTTGGTACATATTTAACTTCATTACGTACGCAAACAACTCTTTTAGGGAAAGAATAATTTCGCCAATAAAAGAAAAGCACCCCGCAACAGGGTAATTTTAACACTAATAAAGGAGTTACGTAACATCTCCACGGATGTATTTCACTACTACAGAAGAACTTTTGCACTCCGGAATGCGGAAGTTTGACACGCGGGGAGATTATTTTATGTCTATAAAGGAGTAAACCTGCATTTCCCTAAACATATATTTGCAACTCCGTTACAAATAATAATAACTATAAAAAGAGTGAATGAGCTCTGTAAAAATTCAACTCCGTCTGATTTAACTACATGCGCAAACGGTCGCGAGGGAGATCCATAGCGGTGTTGAATCGGTGTTAAATCCAACTCCGTATTTTTATGTGTGTACATGGGAAGAAGACATTTTTTGGTATTTTTCGAATAATTGTTTGGGGTTTAAGAAAACTTATTCTAAAGTTATAGGACTTATAGAGAACTTTTCAAGGAAGAATTTGTCTTCATATACATATGCATTTGACGCCCACAATCCTCCCCAGTGCTCTGAAAACTACCCAAACGAAAAAATGTACAATTTTCACAAAATGTATCCATCTAATCATTTCAGTCTCTTTTATCTCATAGAAATTATTAGTATAAGTCTTGTGGCATGTTTATAAACATTTGTCAGTTAATTTACAATTGTTACAAGAAATTCTATTTATTTAAATAATTCATTTTTCTCGAAAGTCAGTCTGTATTCTGTTTTCTGAGTTCGAAATGGCAAATTATTATCATACAGTGACATTATTCATAAAAAAATTCTTTCTATTGTTTAAACAATCAATTATTTCTTTTTCAACTTTTTTTCTAATTATGCTAGAAAAGTCTGCTTTTTTGTGAAATTAACTAATAAATGTTATGTTCGTGATAACCAAAAAAAGAAAAAAAAACAAAAAATGTCTTCTTCCGAAGCATTTTCCCATGTACATTTAAGGCCTGACAAGCACGGTTAAAAATCAAAATAAAAAAAAAAATACGTGTTAACATTTTTTGGATTTGGAAACGATTTGAGGCGATCGTTGCTTTATACCATCATTTTTGCAATGCATTTTTGAACCACCCTAATGAGTACCCTTCTGCCACACAGCAAGTTAAATTTAGACAACTGCCCACCCGCCCCCTTCCGATTTGAGCTGGATACGACCATGCGGCGTATCCTTTCCTGTTTCCTTGTTATTTAGTTTGGTAGTACTTTATATCACTTCGGTGTTGTATTGTCTTGTATTTTGCATACAATAAAGTTATTTTATAATTTTTATTATTATATATGGGAAATGTCAGAATTAAAAACCTATTTTACTTTGTTGTATTTCAATTTTAATAGGTACTATTTTCGTCGGATGGTCATCTTCATCCCAAATCTATAATTAGATCACCCATCATACGTGGTTAAAATTGGCCTGGCAGCTTATATCTTTTAACATTTGAGGAATAATTTTGGCTCACTGTAATTAATACAGTACTCTATATACAAATGTGTCAATGGACCTCACCCTCCAACTAGCATCACAACTTTTCAAGAATCACTTCAAAAATTGTGCTTTTGTATCATTCATCACATTAATCATTTAAACTTCACCAAAGACGTAGTAAAGCTGGTTTTTTACCTTTCAACAAACATTTATTGTTAGAATTTGAGAACGGTTCAGGTACTCATGGGTATGAATTTATCCTCTACACTTGCTGATGTTTTCCTAGATCATATTGAACAACAACACATCATAAATAACAGCAAGTCTAAGTATCTATCCTCTGATAACTCATTTCCCGTAAAACATATCAATAAACTATGTGAACGTATAATTAAAATCAATGACCCTTTATACATAGCAGAAACCGTCTAATTGAAACCCCAAACCCACAAACATATGGAAGAGACAGGACTTTACTGTGTTAGCTGCTCAAATTGCTCAAAATGCACGTTATATCGGTCAAACCGAGAGGAATTTACCAAAACGAATAGCGCAGCATAAAAACACATCTTGAATTTATCTCAAATATATACCAATATTATTAAATACAAAGCACTGTATTAATTACAGTGAGCTAAAATAAATCCACGAATGTAAGAAACGTTAGAAAATTGACCTTTTAGAACAGCAACAAATATTGTTTGTTCTTGTCAATACAAAGTTATTCATTTTTCTTAACTTTGGCATTTAACATTCTGAAGGGATGACCGAAGAAACGGTTATTATTTACCTAATAAGAAGAACACCATTGTACATATTTATTGATGTTTGTGGAGGTCGGACCAAACGCGTTAGATTAATTACAGCTCAACACGACTCGTGTTGAAATCGTGTTGAACTTATGTGGAAAGTAAAAATTAATACAAATATCTATGTTGGTGTTTATCCCGTCAGTTTACGTCGTCCAGATTTTTAAGGGTAACAAGCTGATTAATTTTGCCTTTAGATAGATCAATTGGAGCATAGCGCCAAAATAATTTGGAACGGTTAGATTCGCATTTTTGCCCACTGAGCGACTTTACTACTAGGTTTGTTCGAGCAGCACCAAAATAAGTGCATAAAGCACTTATTCTTTCTCCTGCGCATGCCAAATGGGGGTTTTGCCCTGCAAAAGCCTGCACTATGTATGCGTATGCGTACAAGAATCCCCAATTGTTTTGACTGGTTTTTACGGCTGCTCGAACGAACCTATTATCTGGCAGCACTCATTAGGGAATTTTCACCACGTCCTTCCGCTATAGGCAGAATTGTTAATGTAATAGTGGGTCGTGTAAATATTTAAGTTGCGTCACGACAGGCCTGCGGGTACCGAAGCGACCGCTTCCTGGTGTTTCCCGACCACAGAATTAAATATGCAAATTAAGGGTGCGGGGGAGGGATCTTATAATTTCTTTAAAGCTTTCTCATGCCTGAAAAAATACCACCACGTGACCGAGTGTAATTGCGCGACTTGGGTCGTGGAATTGTAGTCTGATTAAGGACAGGATTTCTTGAGGCTAATAAGTTTTCTCCCTCCTTTGGACTTGTGCTGGTTGTTTACTTGAACGGATGTTGTCAGCGCAAATTAACTCTGCTCGTTCCGCTCAGAAATCGCGTGCGCTGGGATAGTAAGAATCAAGGGCTTTACCAGTTTAGGTGGACGTAGTACGATTTAGCATAAATTGAGTAGTCTACTCTCTTTGAGTCGCTGTGTATGCCTTTTATTAATAAGCTTCTTATTACGATATCTGTTTGTAAATATTGTACGATGTGAATAATTTCTTATTGATACAGTCATTATTGTAATTACAATGTGAACAAGTTAAATTGTAGTGTATTGTCACGTTAACCTTAGGATTTATCTAAATTTGGGGCTACTCGCTTAGCTAAATCATATAGCGGAAGTACCATCCTATATATTTTTTGATAATAATAAATATACGTGCATCAGCTTACCTTGTATTAACTTCACTAACGCCTCGCAATCACTCAGATACGGTCGGGGGTATTATAAACGCTTCGAAGCCCTTGTCGCCAGGTTCTTTATTTTTACTACGCTACGTGCCTTCGATTAAATCCTAATATGTGTGCCTGGATATGAAACCAGTTATCCGAAATTGAGTTATAAGTGTTTTTGGATAGAATAACTTATGGCAAAGGTGCTCCAACATTTTAAACCTATTACCATAAAGAAAAATTGAAAAAAAGTAGTAATTAAGTTGCTGATGTAAACTTTTGCGCTATGACGCTCCAAAGTTTTGCAAAGTTTAAAAGTTAATAATATATTTGCAAGTTACGCCGACTCCAACATATTTGTAACAATTTCGATATTAGTTTTAAGAGTTTTAGTAGAATTAATATTTCATTATTCCGTTTAGGTTTTATACGTTTTTTAATTTATAGCGCCCTGGGCCTGGGGGCTACAAAATAGTTTAACATAGGTAACGATTCGAGAAATTTTCAAAATGTTTGCAAATTTTGGAAAAGTTTTCAATTTTTTCATTGATTCATTCATTGTCACCGGAAATCTGCCCACATGCAAAATTTCAACTCAATTGGACAAACTTTCAAAATTATCAAAATTTTTGCTAATTTCGCAAACGTTTTCATTTTTTTATTTATTCATGCATTGTCGCCAGAAATCTAGCCATATGCAAAATTTCAATGCGCAACAGCGTACCGTGCTATCGTGAAGTGATCCCAAACAAACACGCATTTTTTCACGCGTTTCCAACCGCAGACGGGTTTCAGACAAACATCAGATAAAAAACGCAATATAGAGACTAATTAACTTTATTTGCCATTATCTGCGTAACTAGAAACGGACAACTAGTCCCTTTTCTCATCCACGTACACATATTCGTATTCCATTTCTTCACTGTTCACCGCATAGGTAGATAATGAGTAATGACATAAGCAAAATATATGAATCGGCCAGCGAATGATCCAGTAAATATCGGACACGAAAACTTTTTATGGTATTACCAAACACTATCAAAATACGATTCTGCCACCAAAGTTTTCGTTCTTGTCTTATTCTACCTAACTACGTTATATACAGGGTGTTAGTAAATAAGTGCGACAGACTTCAGGGGGTGGTTCTGTATGAAAAAATAATGACAGTTTGTTATCTAAACGTATGTCTGCAAATGCTTCGTTTTCTAAGATACGTTTTAAGATAGTTTTTCTTAAAAACTGACGATTTATTTATGGGTTTTGAAACCGGCCGAGATATTCAAATTAAATTTAGTGGGTTTTAAGATATAATTATTGCGCATTTATTGACATGTAATTAAGAATTTTATGCTCATCATTGTCAGTTTCTAAGACAAACTTTAACATCCCGTATCTCAGAATCCGAAGCATTTGCGGAAATACGTTTATATAGCAAACTGTCATTATTCTTTCATGCAGAATCACCCCCTGAAGTTTGTCGCACTTATTAACTAACACCCTATATATTATGGTACTTCTGGGTTAGCAACAAAAAAAATTACCAATAATTAACTGAGGATGTAAAAAAACAATAACAAAACAAAGAAGGTGGGGTTGTCTTCTAAGGTTTTCAAGACGTAGCGGTTCAGCGGTAACTACTAGTACTGGTGTTCGAGGGTAAATGTCATCGTTTCAGCCGTACTCAGTTCATGCTATCGTACTAATTCTTTCCTCATTGACGGACATCTATGTAGGGATACGATAGGTAGTCCATATAGTGCCTCTTTTGCGATGCCCATCTTGCAGCCTCAGGGCCGACAGTTTACGAGCCCTATTTAGTTCAGACTCCCTGCTCTGGACCGTGTATCGAAGTGTTGTCTGCGCCAGTGTTCCTGAAACCTTACTATAACCTCCACGCTGATCTATCAATCCACCATCGCAATCGTTGAGAATGAAAACAAATCAAAACATTATGGGAGTACCCATAAAATAACTTAAAGCAACTTAATAGTACTTTGATTCGTTATTTTTTAGAGTATATTCATACATATTCATACATGATTATTAATTAAATTTTACGGTGCCGTGGAGTTCTTCATCTACGATTAATTTTCAAGAACTACGGCGGACTAACGTGGACAACTCATCAATTGAATGCCCGGCGCCTCCACCAATTGCCACCTTAACCTTAGGGTGTACCTAAGATGCATTTAACTACAATTGTGTACAAAGAAGTCGGCCAACCTACTATGTATGTCAGTTTAAAAGTTCCTATATAAAATCTATTGAACCAGTTGGCCAATTTTTAATGATTTTTTCACTTAATTGAAGAATATTTCCTCAACAACAGGGCTGAGGTAGTAATTTTGATTGAAATTTCAGTTTTATGCATACACAGGGTGTACGCGTTTTGTTTATCCACGCCACTCTACTCTACCGTGTTAGGTAGAGAAAATGTTCACACACAAAATAATAATTAGTGGAGTAGAGTACAGTTAGAGAATGTTAGCACGAAAAATTTTATTTGTAAAATTTTCTAAAAACAAGATTCCATGTCTGATTTTTATAGAACAAACCGATTCAAAAAAGCTTAATCGTCAATTCTCGCGCAATTATTTTTGGTTTAAGTAGAAAAGAGAGTAAGATAAGTAGAGTAGAGTGGGACTATGCGGACTATGGTGGGGGAAGGCAAACGTATAGTTACTAGTCACATGTGCTATTTACTGTACTCTACCAGTTACTGTCTTTAGTACTCTACTGTTACTAACGCTTTTTGTTATGTGCTCGTGGAATAGTAAACTATTTCCGTCGATCATTTATTGATGAGCTTGTTGAATGAATAGAAAATCATTTATTTATTTGGCAAATTACATAAATGGTCATATAACCTCAAACGTCATCGACGAATAAAATATATGTACACGCCGCCAGAAGAATACGATCGACGAAAAAATTTTGTAACCAATTCGAATATTAAACGGCGATTAATGATCTCAACAATTAACGCACTCGATAATGGTTCGTGCGTTGAACAGTCGATCATTAATCACGCTTTGTAATATACTTGTTAGTTAAATAACTATAAATGTATAAACGGTAAGTTTCAATCGTCACAAACAATAAACACCCGTAACTGTCATGACAATAAACGTCATTGGCATAAGATGTGAGTAACATGGTTACTACTATGGTCTAAGAGTCAGTGGCCGGCAGACTTAAAATATTTTGTTAAACCTTATATTTTTATAGTATAGTCTCTTATAGCTGCCGAACATGACATGGGAACTCGTTAGTTCAGCCGGCGCCGGCGTTTCAAATTTATCCAGTTTTTATTGATAATAAAAATGTTTCCCATTTGTCCCCCGGGAGGTTAGAACATTCGGTAAGACATTATATCGCTTGGTCGGCGTTTATTTTAATAAGTTACCCGCCAAGCTGTTAACTCGCTGGCGGGTAAATCGAAGTATTTCATTTTATAAGTTATATTTTCGTGCGCCCAAGGCGCAAGGCACCGTTTTTTAAATATGTATATATGTTGTCTCATATTGTTTCTATCATTTGATAATTAATAAATTTTGTTAAACCCTAAAGGAGGTTAGAATCATGAAAAATGTCTGCCGTGCTAAATGAGGCTTATAATTTTATTATTAACATTATATACAAAAAGCTCTCAAAATACCTTAAATTTTTATTAAATTACCTTGGAACCGTTGTCTGCAATTGTTCGTCCAATAACAAAAATTGCAATTGTTTTTCCAATAACAAGAATAAAGTATTTTAAAATACCAAAGAAGCAGCTTTATCGCTATGGCGTTGAACTCGGTCAAAATATTACACCTTCCATGCCTCACTGAACCTGTAGGAAACGCCGGCTGAACTAACAACCTACCGTCTAATGGTCGGCAGATATACGTAAGTAAACTATAAAAATATAGAGTTTAACAAAATACCGTAAGGCTTAGGCTACTAGTGCAGGCAAATTAAACTAAGAGACTGTACTAATTGTGGATAAGACTTTTATGATTGGAAATGGTAAAGTGACTTATAACGAACGTAAAAAATTTCCGGGGATGGTAAAGTGTTAATTTGGGCGGAGGGGGAAAAACAATACTGCGTTTTCCGACGAAAAGTTGCAGATCAAAAGAAAATCTACAGCTTTTATAAGGATCACTTTTTACACAGGCCTCAAAATTTCGGAGAAAAATGCGAATGCCAATGCAATAACGTTTTTTTTGTTTTTTTTTTTAACGCAAGAATAATTAAAATTTAATGAGGTTTTGTTAAAGCTTGCCTCTTTTATGCCTTAAGAGGCAATTCTACCTCTCCTAAACGCGTTTTCAACTAAAAACGTTATTTATTGTTCAAAGTTTATGAAATTTTCAGTGTAACTTCTTAGATCAATCACGAGTTGGGCTAGATAAAGAATCATTAAGTTAAAATCATCAAGTTAAAAATTAATTTAACTTCTACATCTTTGGCTTTTTTCAAATATAAAACATCCCTATGATAAAACATCTAGCACTCATGATACAAAAACATATTTTTTATTTAAATACAATTTTAACCCAAACATTATAATTGCGATACTAAAGCAAAATTACCGGAAATGTACTTACGTATTTGTCCATATTACTGCTGCCCGGTGTGGACAGCAGATGTCAGGAGCTTTAAACACCGCATATAGCTGGTAACTCCAAAGCAAAAGAACACGTCGAGTTGCGATGTTTTTAGGATGGAGCCTTAAATAAGCATTATTTTCTTTATATACAAAAACCAAGAAGATTTTGCGATATTCAGTTATTGCAATCAACAACTTTTTTTCATTACGTATGTGGTGAAATTATTTTTACACGATCTTCATGTCTGTCTGTGTATTCACAAAACGGAAAAAGGACCAATCAGGCAAACATTCTTTGGTTTCTTTTCTTTTTTCTTAGAATTTGATCCTAATCCGTTAGTTCAGCAAGTATGTTTTGTGTATGTTTGTTATGTCTAGCAGTGTAATGTGACCGTTACTTCACTGGTCATCCATCCCTATGTTAATGTCTCCTAAAAGTGGATTATGCATTTGCTGTCTTTCTTAATCTACTCTTTATTTCAGGTTATGTCAGATTATTGTTCAGGATGGGTATATTATTCGTTAGTGGTAGCCCTTTATCCATTTTATCAACTCAATAACTTTCAAGGCGTTCCGCATTTTATGTACTTTCTTGATGCCTAAAAAGATTGTGTGTACGTAATAAATTTTTTTATGCATTTTATAGACGTGATAACGAGTTTTACAGGTTATAAAAATTGTGTACTACCCGACCTGTGCGGTTGTAAATATGTAGTATAATGAAATCACATAACCTGGGAGTATGGGAATGCAATAAATGAAACAATAATCAAAATATGCGAAATCGCATAGCATAAAAATTAATGATTTATGATTATACTAAAAGAAATAGAGATAGAACATTAAGTACTCCAACGTCCTTTCTTCTTTCCTCAAATAAATATCCTTCATCGGTTAATATTTTGCATTGGTAGATTCGCCAGAAGTAGAAAAACTGGGGAGTTTAAGCCGGAAAGAAACCGTGTCGTAAAAGAAAGATAGCTATATTAACTTTATTACTAGACGTAAAAAAGACACAAATCATGATTTATTTCAGGAGTGTGCTAGTTAGTTGTGACGTTTCGCGTCCCACACAGAAAAGCAGTACAAAAGAGTACCGCGTTCCGAGACCAGTTTCTTATAAGTTTATCGTCTTTGCCGGAACTTAAAAAGTAACTGCACCTGAGCACTACACCACAGTTAACTGAAGTTTAAAATTATAAAAGTTAATTTGGAACTTAAAATTCATTCTTGCGCTTTAGAAATAAAATATACTTTATAAAAGATTTCTCTAGAGCTTGAGTCATATCAGATTACATTTCTTTCGAAATCAGAACGTACAAATGTTTAGAAATCAATACACATCTTAAGTTTTTCACCGAAATATTGGACCCTCAAAGTTTCTATATTGCGAGATAGCATCTCGAAGGTGGTACCTACTTCGAATATATATTTCAAACAGTATTAGTTTCTAAGAGTTCGCAGGTGTTAAGAGTTTATGAAAAGGTTTTAAAGAATATAGAATTGCCGGATATTTTAAGTATAATTTAAATTACGTCAAAATGAATAAGTTTAAAGAGCTTTAATTTCACATAAGCTTATGGATTAGGCAGAATACAGCCAGAAACAATAAACAACTAGCAATATGCAACAACCCGATATTTTTGCAACATTCAGATATTTTGTGGCAATATTTCTGTCGATTCGGTGTGTAACGGCTAGCCCCAGATTTCACCAATACCAGATAAATTGACGGATAGCTATGGCCCAATATAATTTATCTGTAGATAGGCAAAGATTTTATTTCACAGACAAAAATGGCTATTTCCATAACTATATGCTATACCACATTTAGTGATATATAGAGAGCGGAATTATATTTATTTTTGGGAATTAAGCGCTTAAAATAAGCACGAAAAATGACAAAAAAAGTACACAAGAGCGTTTTAAGAGTACATATTGTATTATTTTGTAGATATGTATTTATTAACACACACACACACACACACACACACACACACACACACACACACACACACACACACACACACACACACACACACACACACACACACACACACACACACACACACACACACACACACACACACACACACACACACACACACACACACACACACACACACACACACACACACACACACACACACACACACACACACACACACACACACACACACACACACACACACACACACACACACACACACACACACACACACACACACACACACACACACACACACACACACACACACACACACACACACACACACACACACACACACACACACACACACACACACACACACACACACACACACACACACACACACACACACACACACACACACACACACACACACACACACACACACACACACACACACACACACACACACACACACACACACACACACACACACACACACACACACACACACACACACACACACACACACACACACACACACACACACACACACACACACACACACACACACACACACACACACACACACACACACACACACACACACACACACACACACACACACACACACACACACACACACACACACACACACACACACACACACACACACACACACACACACACACACACACACACACACACACACACACACACACACACACACACACACACACACACACACACACACACACACACACACACACACACACACACACACACACACACACACACACACACACACACACACACACACACACACACACACACACACACACACACACACACACACACACACACACACACACACACACACACACACACACACACACACACACACACACACACACACACACACACACACACACACACACACACACACACACACACACACACACACACACACACACACACACACACACACACACACACACACACACACACACACACACACACACACACACACACACACACACACACACACACACACACACACACACACACACACACACACACACACACACACACACACACACACACACACACACACACACACACACACACACACACACACACACACACACACACACACACACACACACACACACACACACACACACACACACACACACACACACACACACACACACACACACACACACACACACACACACACACACACACACACACACACACACACACACACACACACACACACACACACACACACACACACACACACACACACACACACACACACACACACACACACACACACACACACACACACACACACACACACACACACACACACACACACACACACACACACACACACACACACACACACACACACACACACACACACACACACACACACACACACACACACACACACACACACACACACACACACACACACACACACACACACACACACACACACACACACACACACACACACACACACACACACACACACACACACACACACACACACACACACACACACACACACACACACACACACACACACACACACACACACACACACACACACACACACACACACACACACACACACACACACACACACACACACACACACACACACACACACACACACACACACACACACACACACACACACACACACACACACACACACACACACACACACACACACACACACACACACACACACACACACACACACACACACACACACACACACACACACACACACACACACACACACACACACACACACACACACACACACACACACACACACACACACACACACACACACACACACACACACACACACACACACACACACACACACACACACACACACACACACACACACACACACACACACACACACACACACACACACACACACACACACACACACACACACACACACACACACACACACACACACACACACACACACACACACACACACACACACACACACACACACACACACACACACACACACACACACACACACACACACACACACACACACACACACACACACACACACACACACACACACACACACACACACACACACACACACACACACACACACACACACACACACACACACACACACACACACACACACACACACACACACACACACACACACACACACACACACACACACACACACACACACACACACACACACACACACACACACACACACACACACACACACACACACACACACACACACACACACACACACACACACACACACACACACACACACACACACACACACACACACACACACACACACACACACACACACACACACACACACACACACACACACACACACACACACACACACACACACACACACACACACACACACACACACACACACACACACACACACACACACACACACACACACACACACACACACACACACACACACACACACACACACACACACACACACACACACACACACACACACACACACACACACACACACACACACACACACACACACACACACACACACACACACACACACACACACACACACACACACACACACACACACACACACACACACACACACACACACACACACACACACACACACACACACACACACACACACACACACACACACACACACACACACACACACACACACACACACACACACACACACACACACACACACACACACACACACACACACACACACACACACACACACACAACATCATACAAAACATTGGTATAACCGACGAAATTGATACTTAACATTAGAAATAAACTATACACAATAAGTAAACGCTATACATTTAAATACTTTATTAATCAGTCAAAAAAATCAACGCCATACAAAAAATATTGTTTGATATAAATTGCATGCTGTGCTCATTGACGAATATTCTTCTTCCCTCGATCTTCGCCTCGAGACATCTGGTAGAATCCTTGAATCCATTTGATTAAAAAAACAAATATATTCGCTTATTGTACGCAGGTAGACCCAAAATTGAGTAACTCAGAGGTATACTGTGTTAGGTACAGCCGTGGAAAATTCAATGGTAACAGGCTTGCCGCTAGTGTACACCAAACGTAGCTCGGAGATTGTCGGTCGTCGGATACCTACCTGCTAAAGTCAGAAAACCAAAGGGTTACTTTTGTTTCGTTTCGTTTTATTTTTCTGTATCTATGGAATGAAATCGAATTTCGTCTATTTATATGTTTCCGATATCCGAAACTGACAAAAGTGCACAGTAATATTTAATGTATTTTTTGCATGTAGTTGTAAATCGTATTTGCCCCAGTTTCTTCTTTGCTGCAGATATGCCCTTTAGAACTGATACTACAGTGTTGTTCAGCATTATAAAAATGTTGTTATTTTTATGTTTATTAAAATGATATATTTACGTTCTATAATAACATCCACACACAATTTTCTTTTATGTGTGACATGTAAGGGCAGGATTTACAATCCAATATGAATGATATCACATCAGAACGATATGCAAATAACTTTGAAAAAATTTATAATAAAATCATTGAAATTTCAATCTATATTTATGTTACTCAATCGTTTTCACCGTATTGCAAAAGTTTCAAGTCCACTAGTTCCTTGTATAATATTTTGTATTGCGGCCGACCTACCGGACGATCAAGCACAAAGGTAGGTATTTTTATTACACTATGGGTCGCGTTTTGTTCCTTAATTTACTTTTTTGCTGGCCTTTCCGCAAATTAGGCAAATATTGAAAATATGTATCACATAACGTTGTGACTTCGTGCCATCGACACACAATTTCGAAGAGTTACAATGCCCTATCACCTATCTAGCTATTTGATTAAAAATCGTAAATTTGTTAGACAACCACAATTAAATCGATTTTGCTGATACAACAACAAAGGATTTTGCTTGTTTTCTTAGTGCAACAAATTGACGATACATATGTTCCGTTTAGATTGTTATAAATGTATCATTTCCTAAAACATCAGGTCATACCAACCTCAACAACATATGAAATAAAAGCACTCCTGCAAATTTATATCAACCTCCAACCTAACAGAACACTTTTCTTATTTAATACATGCTTATGTTATTCCTATATTATTAAATGTTTGTTTTTATGTTATTACATATATTTATGTTATGTTATTACAAACATCATTTTTTTACTGTTATACATCTATCTATTATTTTTATCTATACTATACTCATGTTATATTTATATTATTTTTGTTGAATACATAATTATATGCAATTTTCATTACTTACCATAACGTAAATTAAATAAATATAAAACATTTTGAGATAAAAGTATATTATTTCGGTCTGGGACTAAGTAGAAACCGAGAAAAATGAGTTTTTTCACTTACAGGAACTTCCTATCTGGAATTACCTCCTTTAAAAATTATTGAATGCGGATATCGGATGTAGTAATCGGTTTGATGCATACACCGACGTAGCCATGATGATGAAGTATTTCAATATGTGCCTAATTAAAATTTTTACAATTATAACTAACGTTACTATGTATTTTAGTATAAATGAAATAATACTGCAATTGCATATCGAAACAAAAATATTAACGAATAACAATCTTTAGCTACGAGCGGCAGTTTCGCTCCGAATATCGAAAATATATTATATAAATACGAAACTCATATTCATACCATCTATATACAGAAAACTTAAAATGAAATGAAACAGAAGTGAGTCTTCGGTTTTATGACTACCAGGTAGGTATACGACGACCGACATTCTCCGACCTACGTTTGGTGTACACTAGCGGCAAGCCTGTTACCATTGAATTTTCCACGGCTGTACATAGGATTTCAATGTAACTTAACACTGTTTGCTTCTGAGGGCTTAATTGAACTAAGAAGCATGTGGTTTTCCACTTAGTTGCGCGCATGCATATGTGCTGGCTTTTTTCGACCCGGATTTAACACGTGACACATTCTTCTTAGTCCAAATTGTCTCTCATTAGTTGAACAAATTTAACAAAAAAACAAGAATTAAGTTAGGTAATATGTATTACTAAAACAATGTATCATATTATTTTTAAGAAGTGAATGCTAAACTTAAATATTTTCATTTTAATATTGTGAACTAAAGCAAGAGACAAATCGTAAAATAAATATATGTACTGTTTTCATGCACTTTCTGCAGATTATTTAATTGTTTTGAATAATTAATTCGAGATTTTTTTTATCTATGTGGCAGACTGCCATTTATCCTTAATATTTAGCATTTTAAATACACAGGAGAAGCTTTTATTCCCAAGAACACCCATAGATTGAAATTGTATTTAACACTTAATGAATACAAACTCTCAAATATATTATATTTAAACTAAATAGAATTAGAATACGTAGTTTTATTGCTAAAAATAAATAAATAATTCTGAAACTATTACTAAGCAAATAAAACGATTAAGTGTTAGTTTGAACTGGTTCATTCCAAATAAATCTTCGGATACTTACTAAAATTGTCAGTTACCTAATTTTTAATAATCTTACTGCAAACATAGATGAAATAAAAGAGCAAATGAAACGATCCAAGTAGTAATTTGTAAGGTACAATATTCCTTTGTGCCTAATGAATTAAAATATGTGGCTGCAAATAGCATATTATTACACAGTGTTATTATAATCTGCATTTCAATCTGCTTGTTACATTTGAATGAATTTCGCAGAATGCGCCGAATACAAATTACAATACACTACAATAAATTAATCTCTCCGCACATTCGTGGGCCAACTGAACTATTCAGAAGTGCAGTATTATACATGGTTAGCTTCCGATGGGCAAACGGGTGCACTTACAAGCATAACTTACATACATAAATGTAATTTGGCTCACTCCAGCAAATTGAGTGAAATTAGAAGTTATATACTTCCCTAGGGAAGTTATACAATGAGCCAACGGTTGCATTTGCAAATTAGCTTTTAATCTGTACGAACTAAGCGACATTTATCATGTGATCACCCTTCCAAGTCTTGCAGAATAGGATCGTAATTTTAGGTATTATGCGTATCGTCAAAACAAAATTTCCAAGAAAGCAAAACATACCGTTGAACCAGATACAGGAGCACTACAAAACTCGGAAAAGAGATACAATATGGCGGACAATATGGCGAGTTGAACTCTTGTCTACCACACACAACCCATAACAACTTGATTGATGGAAATATCCACCTTTTCCATGTTCGTGTAATAGTGTGAAATGAAACAAGTGGAATTCGGAGAATAACAATAATTTAATCGATATTCTACCCCGCCCCCAAACAAGGGCGGCGGGAAATAAATCACCAAAAATCGGTCAGCCTGAGAAAACTTTTAACTGAAATTAGACCGACAAAAATAGTATATTGTGTACCAAGCCGGGAAAGTGGTTCTTTTCCGGGCCGAGAGAAGAGTTGCACAGGCGAGCGTAGCGAGCCTGTCACTTCTCTCCTCTTTGAGGCGCGGAAACCCACTTTCTGGGCGTGGCGCGCGTGACAAATAAAATCCGTTGACGTTTTAATCGCAAACGTCAAACCGAATCGAAAACTGCGAAAATGATATTTTCGTATCGTGTAGGATAAAAAGATATCATTTATCCCTTAGATGATAACTGTAGAAAATTTAGCAATTCGTATTATTACCGTCAAAAAGCAAATTCGGAATCAGGTCAGAGAAGTTGGTTAATATACTCTGTAAAAGCCAACAGTGTCTACTGTTTTTGTTGCAAATTATTTACATCATTCTAGTGAAAATATTAATGTAAGTCGCTTGATTACGACGGGAAATGCAAAGTGGCAAAATATGTCGAAAACTTGAAGTGTTTATGAAACCTCTATACGCCATTTTCATAATTTTAAAAAGTAGATAAATTTAGTAAATTCGTTAAAAAGAAAAACCGCAATAGACCAACATCAAGAACAATTAGTTGAATTAGAAAAAAAAACAATGGCGGGCTGTTCTAGAACGCATTGTAGAAATAATTAAATATTAAGGTAAACAGTGTCTACCTTTGAGAGGGAAATCCGATAATCTATTTACGAAAAAAAGTTTAGAGTTTTTTTTGCAAAATTTTAGCTACTATTACTTTTCATTTACAAAGAACTTCATAACTGAGTAAGGTCCATCCAACTTTAGTTTGTTTACAAACGATTTTTCTTGTTATCATAAAAACATAAAAGTCAGGTTAAGTGTATACTGTATATTTCATTGGTCGCTCATACCAACACAAAATCTTTGCTGAAATTGTGGCATGACCAGTGTTGTTAAAAACGCGATTTTTTAAACAAAACGAACCTATTACATATATGTATTTATAAAATGATGGTTTTTTAACGAAACAATGTTTTTGAACACTCCGGAAAAACATGTTTTAAACTACAGACACAAAAACATGTTTTAAACAAGAAATAAAAGTTGTTTTAAATTATGCAATTATTTTATTTGTAAGCTTTTTAATCGGCGTCTTTTCGTTCCTTATTTTACTTGCTACTACTGTTTATTAATTAATTATTCTGTATATTTTTTACAGTCTCGATTGCAAAATTTAAGAGGCACCCGCTAATGGTGTCTCTTAAACTTGGCTACAAATTTTAATCATTTTAATAAACAATTTTCGGGTTGGGTATTTTTGTTTCAGTTCGATTGTTTTTCTAATGGGTGTTCAGTTAAAATGACCCTCGAGTTGGTTATGGTTATGTTTAAAACAGTTTGTTTTAAACTATTTTGTTTTAAACATGTTTTAAACAGTTTGTTTTAACTGTTGTGGTTTAAACTAACGAAATATGAACAGATTTTGTTGTTTTTCATAAATTATAGGTTATCCAACTAGTTATCCAACTATAATTTATGAAAAACAACAAAATCTGTTCATATTTCGTTAGTTTAAACCACAACAGTTAAAACAAACTGTTTAAAACATGTTTAAAACAAAATAGTTTAAAACAAACTGTTTTAAACATAACCATAACCAACTCGAGGATCATTTTAACTGAACACCCATTAGAAGAACAATCGAACTGAAACAAAAATATCCAACCCGAAAATTGTTTATTAAAATGATTAAAATTTGTAGCCAGGTTTAAGAGGCACCATTAGCGGGTGCCTCTTAAATTTGGCAATCCAGACTGTAAAAAATATACAGAATAATTAATGTTGGTGTCCAAATCCAGCATAATTAACAAATAAAAGTCCATTTGCGTTCTCCATATATTTTATAGCATTTATTTTGTAAAAATACACTTTTGGGAATACGCGTACAGATTTCAGTTTCTAGTTGTCAGATTTTTCTGTATTTGGACAATCTCCGCGGAACAACGGCTCCTATTAACGATTTTCCACTCCGCGTCCTGGAAAAGTCTGAATAATTTGGAATGTTTCGCAGCGCTATGGTACCATATAACCGGTAAACAATGTCCCCATTAGCATAGGAAATGTTGATGAATGAGCGCGTTGGCCCGTCCTGTTATTTACTGTATATGACCGTCTTCCGTCCCAGAGGTTACCAGCAACAAGTGCCTTTGTTTGCGAGGACGCGAATGATACGATTTTATACTACCCTATAGGTTTGTCCGCTATTTACTGCAAAGCCTCAAGATTGACGACACGGTATATTAGGTTACATTTGCTTTACTACAATGCATTACGCCTAAACAGTAGTCTTGGAGCTGAACGTAAACATTTCAGCGGATAAACTTATAGCATGAAATGCATATACATATTATAGTCCGGGAGGTAATAACAGAAATGTCCGATTCATTTTCGCAAGCTTCATTTTTTGTGTATGAGTTAAGTGTGTAATGTATAATAGTAATCTGAACGTCTGTCGGCGCACCTCCGCGACAGGAGGTTGCAGGAGGGTTACAACTCTCCAGCAAAAAAAAACATTAAAAAAAAATTATAGCTGTATACGCGAAACTGATTGTATGTATCAGTTGAAACATAAGAAGCTTAGAAGATATCGTCTGCCACGTAAATTCCTCACCAAAACTCGTCTGCCACCCACATAAATAAGAGCAAAAAAAAAATTTTAAATTATGTCCGCAAGGATGAAATGTGAATGAATTGCCTCTTTTTATATCAGCAAACCCAAAAATAATAGTCTGCCACTAATAAGATATCACGAAGGTCGTCTGCCAAGCCTATGAAGTTGCGCTCAGCATGTACCGCGCGAGCACCACGGCCGAGACGGCGCGCCGTAGCCGCCGCGGCGGCTACGGCTATGATACTTTATCATATAATAGTCTCATAACGGAATTGAATAATGGGCCATATATTGTTAGGCTTGTTACATTTGTGGTTTTAACATAAGTAAACTGTTCTTCAGTAAACTCATACGTTTTTATTTAAGTTGAGACGGTAGGTAATCCCTTCTTAAACCTTATAATGACCATGTGCGCCGAAGTAATTGGGTTCCTATGAACCACTTTTGACGTGCAACAAGTAGGTAAGTAATTAAAATTAATAACTTCGCAAAGTAGTTGCTACTCTCTAGAACAGCTCCAGACCTATGAACCTGGTATTACTAATGTGTATGTGATAGTTTACAAGACCAAGCAGTTGCAGATATTACAAGCAGGTCCTGTCAAGAGATAAAAAATAGCGGCTCTACTATAACAAATTAAAATTTTCCCGAGGTTTGCACGACAATTCACTGCGAACAAGATTTTGTTTAGTATTTGGCAGGATGGTTTTGCCACTTTGTCTAATACTCCCACCGAGTAGGCAATTGAATTGCCTTAGGGAACTTACAGTTATTTATAGTAATTAATTGTCTGTAGTGTACTGAACAAGCCTCATTTTTCGTTGTATTGGCCTCGTTGTGATTAACATAGATATAAATACAAGGGGCATTTATTGATCACAGCACCGCCTGCGGTCAATATGTGAACTTTATTTATCTCTACTTTAAAATCCATTACACCAAGTGAACTTAAATCTATTCACTTTGGAAAAATTCAAATCAAGCATGACTTTTGCATACCTTTTTGGTAGAGAGTTACTCACGGTCAAAGATGACCGAATCGGGTCTTAATATTATCTTCTTTTCTATTGATTGGACGACAATGGCCGTTATAAAGAATTATCTAGATCTTTTAATTCTCTACAAAAAAAAAATCTGATGTGGCCAGGCACATGACTTTATCATACAATATATAAAATTGATAGTTTAGCTGCTTGAGAATCGATTTTATTGAGATAAATCGTAGGTATTGTCAAAGCATCAGCATTTGACACTACCTACACTACGTCATTAGAATAATAGTTATTTATGTCACAAGTACCGAAAGTACGGAATAGCGCGACGAGCGGTGATGCGGCGCGTCACCGAAGGCGGAGCGTCGCCGTAGCACGTGAGCGCGTCGCGCTATCTAGTTTTTGGCAGGAGAGACATCAACGTTTATTGTGTTGCTTTTTGAGAAACATGTATTTAAAATAAAATAAATAAAAAATGGTTATATTTCTGTATAGGAAATGTTAGGTTGGTACCACTTTGACGAAACGTCAAGTTTAAAAAGCTAATTCAAATTCTGACAGATTTATATTTGTTCATGACACTGTAGATGTCACATCCGTACCAACATACTAAAATAAAACTACAGTCATCGCTATACTTTTCTACTCAATTTATGTTTTTAGAATTAGATATAAAGACGGGTTGATATTTCTTATCAACAAACAATCAAATTGGTGATCTTATTTCATTTGAAATTGGTATTCTGTAATTTGCCGCACTAGAGCGGTAACGTTCTATAGCGGTTCTACAACCTCTGATGAAATCAGCTGTTTTCCAGTGTGACAGCACAAAAAAAAATATTTGTCAAAATCCTGGCTAATATTTAGTTTCATATCAATGCAGATGCGACCGATCTCGATCAGACAGAATTTGCTCTTGCAGCTAAACTATTAATTTTACCAAAAAATGTCATAGGCATAAATTATTCAAAATTTCGTCTACTTTAATTTATTATTTATCTATTTTGACGAAATTACAGAAATGACGAAAATCGTTGAAAAATGCTAAGAGTAAATAGCCAGTTCCTTTGGACAATTTTGAACCAAACGCTTTTCAGCTCTAAGTTTGGTCATAAAACTACTAAATACGCACTTTCGTCCCGATACCTTTAGTAGTTTCTCCGGAATCGTCGTCACAAAAATCGTTTACACACCCACACACACCATCGAGATGAAAATATATATATATATATATATATATATATATATATATATATATATATATATATATATATATAATCTGGAGGTAGCAAGCGATAGGAGTGGGGGAGGGTCAAAAATGCTCTGAGCTTCATAGGCTCTTGAAGTTAGGGGTTTTAGTAACTTTATTTTAGTGCTTGCAAAATCACTAAATATCTAGCTTCAGGTATATAAACAAACCTATGATTCTAACCTAAAACGTGCGTTAAAGTATTCGTAACACACCAATTTTGTTTTGTTTTGGCTTTGGGACAAAGGTTATAAGTAATACAGTGGATAAATTGTTTGATGACATAAGAGATGATGCAGATTATTTAGATTTTTCGAATATCAGTCAATTTTCAATTAATCTGGTAGAATACATAGGAGGTTTTGTAGTAAAAAAGATTTTAAAAAGAATTAAATGAAATTGGTGTTTAGATGCCTGTATTGCATTATCAGCAAATACATCATTTCTAATTTCATTCAAAAATAACGGTAAATTAATACATGTCTCAAAGAATGCATATGCAAAGAATTTGAGCGAGTTTGTCCGTGGTTATTGATTGTTAGATACAAACAGTGCTCCACCAAAATTAAGATATACTTGAAAATTTAGTTCACTCTGTTTTTTGTGCAGTATACACACACATTCATTCAATTCACTTCAAAGCCACATTATAAACTATGAACTTGGTAATAATCATATTTGTATTATTAATAAAGGAAGTTGCCAAAATATATTTGACGTGCAGACTACATTATATCGCAAATTGTCACAATATTCATGTTAGAAAAGCAAGTATATACAAAAGTTGTGCTTTTTAATAATCAATGTACCACTGTATAAAAGATGCTGTTTTATTTTATTATTTTTAGTAACAAACTGCTAACCTTAAAGAAAATTGTTATAATATCAACCACTCCTTTACTCTAAGAGAATTTCGATGAAAAAGCAGAATTGAAATGTTTACAAACATTGCTAGTTACTTAAAATATTACGAGTTAAATTCCAACTACTGTATATTCCATCAGTACTGTGATGATTTGATCATTACCTTCTGTAACTCGTATTATAAAGTGATAATTACTTCCTTTTTACTTATTGAACGCACTAAAAGTAGGTTATAAACAAGAGAATTTAAGTAGTAGTGTTTGAATTTAGTGAATTTGCCGCGCGTCGCCCTCTGTATGGCCCTATGAGAACTAAACAACTTTTGACCCGTTTTAGCACTGGTGGGGACTATTGCATGCTACCTCCAGATTATATATATATTCATCTCGATGACACACACACACACACACACACACACACACACACACACACACACACACACACACACACACACACACACACACACACACACACACACACACACACACACACACACACACACACACACACACACACACACACACACACACACACACACACACACACACACACACACACACACACACACACACACACACACACACACACACACACACACACACACACACACACACACACACACACACACACACACACACACACACACACACACACACACACACACACACACACACACACACACACACACACACACACACACACACACACACACACACACACACACACACACACACACACACACACACACACACACACACACACACACACACACACACACACACACACACACACACACACACACACACACACACACACACACACACACACACACACACACACACACACACACACACACACACACACACACACACACACACACACACACACACACACACACACACACACACACACACACACACACACACAGACATTTTTTTGTACCTTGGTCAAAAATGTTCAGGGGACCCATAAAGACCTATTTCCGCTAAAATCTCAATTTTTTTTTCGGCATGATTACAATACTTTACATACTGCGTATGATAAAGTAAAAATCTGATGTGGCCAGGCACATAACTTTATCATACAAAATCTAAAATTAATAGTTTAGCTGCATGATAATCTATTTGATTGATATAAATCGTGTCTGCATTAAAATTAAAGTAGTTAGCCATGATTTGACAGATATTTTGATAGTCAATAGTATCAATAGTAGGTATTGTCAAAGCATCAGCACTTGACACTACTGACTGTCATCAGAATAATAGTTATTTATCTCACAAGTGCCGAAACTACGGAATAGCGCGACGAGCGGTGATGCGGCGCGTCACCGATGACGGCGGCGCGTCACCGATGACGGAGCGTCGCCGTCGCATGTGAGCGAGTCGCCCAAGTAGTTTTCGGCAGGAGTGACATCAACGTTTTTTGCGCTGCTTTTTGAGAAACACGTTTTAAAAAAAAAAAACAAAATGGTTATATTTCTGTATAGGAAATGTTAGGTTGATACCACTTCTACGAAACGTCAAGTTTAAAAAGCTAATTCAAATTCTGACAGATTTATATTCGTTCATGACACTGTAGATGTCACATCAGTACCAACATACTAAAATATGTATAACTACACTCAGCGCTATACTTTATTTACAATTTTCTCTATTTATCGGTTTTACAATTAGATATAACAACGGGTTCATATTTCTTATCAACAAACAATCAAATTGGTGATCTTATTTTATTTAAATTTTGTATTTTGTACTTTGCCGCACTAGAGCGGCAACGTTCCATAGCGTTTCTCCAACCTCTGGTGAAATCAGCTGTTTTCGAGTGTGACAGCCATAGACATTTCTGTGGTGACAGCACAAAAAAATATTTGTCAAAATTCTGGCTACTATGTATTTTCATATCAGGGCAGATGCGACCGATCTCGATCGAATAGAATTTGCTCTTGCAGCTAAACTATTTTTTTTACCAAAAAATGTCATAGGCATAAATTATTCAAAATTTCCTCTACTTTAATTTATTATTTAACTATTTTGACGAAATTACAGAAATGGCGGCTCATTTGTAAAATCCTTGAAAACGGCTTAGAATAAACTACCAGTTCCTTTGGACCCTTTTGAACCAAAAGCTTTTCAGATCCAAGTTAGGTCATGAAAGTTCTAAATATGAACTTTCGTCCCGATACCTTTAGTAGTTTCTCCGGAATCGTCGCCACAAAAATCGTTTACACACACATGCACACACAGACACACACACTCACACAGACATTTTTTTGTACCTTGGTCAAAAATGTTCAGGGGACCCAAAAAGACCTATTTCCGCTAAAAGCTCAATTTTTGTTTTTGGCATGATTACAATACTTTATTATACTGCGTATGATAAAGTAAAAATGTGTATACGTCGTTTAAGTATGAGTTGGCATTTTCGTGTTGTGCGTCTGTGAAAAACAGTGAAAAACACGTAAGGGTAACAACGTATTTATGTGCTAGGAAAACGCTTCCGCTTAGTCTTTGAAATCATCATAGAGCATCATATTTCAGAATACGAAAACAATAGTATGCTGTTAAATTTAACCATTTCCGAGATATGTCCACCAGAAGATTAAAAGGAGTGTCTTATGTCTTATATCCCACCTTCTTCTTCAGCGGAAATGCACGTAAACTAGTGTAACTTCGTCATCACGTGTACGCTTGTAAATGATACTTGTTTAGGAAAGTCCTATAAAAAAGTATTTATACCTATATAACAACAATTAGGCATTTTCTAATTATGCTCATTGTCGTCTGATAAATAGAAATCGAGATAGTGTTAAAAAACTCATTCTGTCATCTTGAGCTGGGTTCGAATTATTCCGTTAAGTTTTGTATACTTAGGCTGGGCACACACATATCAGTCATGTTTGTGGTTTAGACAAAAACGATTTCGTCTAAACGTGTTTAATGTACATATTACCATAGTGAGTGCGTTTAGTCACGTCAGACACGGTTAGTCGTAACCAATGTATGTCGCTTTTAAATGAATTGTTGGTCTGAAGAGGAAGAAGATGGAAGCCGAAGCCTAGTCCGTCATGCAGAGTGAAAGAGTTTTGATGGGATGGTTATGTGTACACGAAAACAACACAAATAATGTTAACTTGTTGATTTGTTCCTTCATTTTGTAACTTTTTTATTTTTTTCAGAAATTAAACTCAATATAATTATCACAAAAAAATTAGTTGGGCTCCCCGAATAGTTTTTAAATTTCGCTTCATCTTCCCTTAAGTCATACTAAACGCACTGTAATGTATTTACTATCGCTCCTTTGTTGTTTGATAGGCCACCCACGCCACTTTTTTGGTTATTTTATTTTCCTGGATCATAAACCATTGTCAAAACACTAAAGCTATCTCGGTGGCTTCGTCGACGAACATATTTTTGTAAAACTACGATTGATATTGGCATTTATGTCCTTACGTGTTTTCTCTGGAAAAGAAAAACACGTTTAGACAAAAACGTTTTCGTCTAAACGTATTGTGTTCCAACATGACTGATTTGTGTGCGCCCACCCTTAGCTAAATCCTGGGTTATTAATTATCTACCGGAGGTATTTCGTAGACTCGGAATCCTAGCGTTACTATTAACGTTTTCAAAGGAAAGGAAGGTTTTCGATATAAGATTAGTTTCAATTATTTCTGGTTTGCGTGATTTCAAATCTACAATTTAGAACTAAATATTTTATTTTATTTTTATTTTCCGCGGCGCTATTGACTTTATCGTTTATTCCATCTATTTTTTACGTTCTATACTACCCGTAGTAAGTTTCCGTTGCAAATAAATGTTTTCTAACCATTTACTTCAATTTTTATAAGTGCGGTATACTTGCTCCTGTTGTCCGTTTTTCATGAGAACATATGAGGAACCTCGTTTATTTGAAGCGATACAAAATTCTTAAATTATACATTTTACACAAACAAATCATTTAAAGAGAAATTTAGTCCATGTTTTGTAGTTTTGAAGATTATCACACACAGATTTCACAAAATGAAAAAGATATGAACCATTGTAACATTTCTACGAAGAATCTATAGTGTGATATAAACATTTTGTTTCTTTTTGTATAATTTGATAATAATTTTCCTGTTTTATAAAATTCTTAAGGTAATTTTAAAATATTAATACTGGTGTATACTGCCGTCCAACGGTAAAACGCCGTATGTACATCCAAAAAATTGCTACAATTTTTCTGTTTTAATGTAAAAACCACGCACCTTTTATACATTTTAAAGAATTTACCTTAGCTTAGCATGTTACCTAACTATTTGTACGTAAAATAGACTAATTTGTTTTAACTATTAACGTCATAATTAAGAGAAAACGGGAAATATTTCAATCAATGTCATTTTTGTACATACGGCACTTTACCATTGGAGGGCAGTATAGTAGCAAAAGCGCCCTTAGTATTAAAATGGTGTTATTAATATTTATAAACTTGATATACAAAGTTTTGTTACAATAGTTTTGTTGTTGCAATAGTTTTGTCAAAAATTCCTTTTTTAAGGGTCACCCATTAAAAGTGTTAGATGTCCATTTTTCCTGAGCATATATATGGGGAAACTCGTTCATTTGAAGCGATTCAAAAATCTTAAGTATTTATTTTACACTAACAAATCATTTAAAAAGAAATTTAGTCTACGTTTTGTAGTTTTGAAGATATCAACAAAATGAAAAACACATCAACCATTTATAGGCATTTAAAATTTTTACTAAGAATCGAGCACTGTGATATAAACATTTTGTTTGTTTTTGTGATGGGTGCCATTTTGGATTGTATATTCTTTTCTGTTTCCAGCACTGCATTAAGCTGGACCTATCGCTGTCAACGATTACGGTTACGTGATTTGTTTCAAAAGAGGTCATAATCAGAATTCCCTAATGCGTCGACTAATTTGGATGATTCTTGTCTTCTCTTGTCTTGTTGGACTCTACCAGTAGACAAGGCTATTTTTTAGGACAGAATCGAATACTGTTTGGTGAACGTATGGTAGAGACCAAACTGAGTCAAAAAGTCAAATTAACACGAGTCCTAAAATGAACCGTTTCTGAGATATGGTAGGAAATGTGAAATGAGAACAATGCAAATTATGATTAGTCAGGTGGACACACCTTTATATGGGATAAATCGGATCCCTGGAAATTGTATACACAAACAAAAATAAATCCCTTTAGTACTTTTGCTGGAAGTCGGTTAATTTTTATTTATCGATGTAAGAAAAGGAAAGTATAATGAGTTCAGCATTATATGGGTAGAATACTTCAAGTAAAGTAATGTAAATTAAACCCGTTTGTATCTCAAGTGCCAACTCCAATTGTGCTATCATATACCGCCAATTATGAATCGCACATTTATTTGCGTATTTTCAGCCGTCTGGCAATACTGAACGTAGTTGATGTTGTTAATTTTTTATGCGTTCTATTTTTATCCAGTCTCCACTTTTCCGTACATTGGCATTTTTTTATTATACTTATACGCACAACGACGCTAACAACCGAATGATGACCAATCAATCTCAAATTTAAAATTGATTTATCGTTGAAAAGAGAGAAGATAGAATTCATTTCGATGGGATAATTTAGCAAAACAAAAAGTTTCAAATAGTTGTAATTTTTACGTTTTAATTGTTGAAACCTTTGTGAACATTTGAAATATTATCTGTGATATTATCTGTGTTGTTCTCCTTTGGGATCATTTTGCGCCTCCACCATGTTACGTAGCTCTTTTTTGCGAGTGGTCCAGGCCAGGGTGGATGTAAATAAAACTCACACTGGTTTTACATACGTATACATACGTTCCAGATATAGTCAGAAAACAGCTGAGAGGGCAGGTCGCTGCCTTCTCGTTCAGGTGTCGGATGTCCCTCGTAGATTCAGACAACTAACAATTTTTCTTGATACATCGCTTTACTGTATTTATATCAGTTGTCCAAATACGTCATTACCGTTAATTAGGTTACCAAACGTCGAGGTTATTCACTTGCCTTTTGTGCAACCTCGGCGTTTGGTATCTATACTAGACACCGCAATCATTGAGGAATTTGAATTTAATATTTGAAATATTTGAATTTGAAAAATTTAAATAATATATAAATATAATTTTTATAGTTTCCATGTATCAAAATGTAAAGAAAACACCAAAAATATAGGATCACTAGCTGATAGCTAATAATATTTATTATAAGAGCGTTCTCATTTATTTAAACAAGATTCCATTCCCGTTCAATCATTCAAAACAATAAAAAGAAAGTAAACAGAAATTCAATACACAATTCACCACTTAAAATTTGTAAAAAGTTAAAAGTTTAAGCACTTTTTAAATACCGCACAATACCGTCTTCGGCAGGTAGTGACCACGATACTATTCTGAAATTGGGAGTTCTTGTAGTTCCTTTCGGCAACACTGAGATCACTGATTAAGATGTCCGTCGTATCTTCCTAATCATCTTCCAACTTTCTCTTAAACCATATGGCAAATTCATAATTGATTGGAGGGTGTAAAGGTGTATGTTTTGAAATAGTTACCGAAGAAATAAAGCAAGTTAATACTACATAAATTGCTGTTATTAATGTATATATAATCACCAATGCGTAGCGAATAAAAAAGGTAAACCACCTACTTGAATTAGTTTAGTACATGGGCGCCGTTACATATGGGCAGGGGGGGGGACGCTTGCCCCCCCCCCCCTGGATTTTGAACCCTACTATCAAGGCCATTAAAGCCTATTCTACAGAGGTTGCGCCGACCGGCATTTGCGGGGCGGGGACGAGGTATCCCAGTGACGTCACAAACGCTATCTCGTAACACGCTAAACTCCTGTCCTGACTCCACTGACGTCACTTTTTCGTGAGTTTGTAGGCATCTGCGGGGGTCGCTTGGATACATGGGCAATATAGGCGTCAGCGCAACCTCTGTAAAATACGGCTCTACTAGCCTTGCCCTACTATACCCAAACTATTCGGTGATGTATCGGCGCTTGCCCCCGTCCTGAATTAAACAAAATCCTACTGACATTTTACATACCATACTACCTATATTGTGTAGCAAGACAAGAAAGTGATTCCTAATCGAGGCTGAGCACATTTTAAAGCCCCGATATCACGTTTTTTTGCGCAGCGCACACATCATGTTTATCCTAATGATGACTATACCGATTATAATCGTCACCAATGTCAGTTTCATTAGATTGTTTCATACTTATTAGGTTTAATTACCGTAGAACGTCGATAATTCGAACCTCGGTAATCCGAACATTCGCTAATCCGAACATCCACAAAAAATAATAAAAAAATAAATCACTGAGAAACCTAGGGAAATGCCATTTTTGTCGGTTCCTGTTTACAGAAAAATGTTGCTTTTGTTTTATATCTTGTATCCAATACTCGTATTTTCCACTATTTAGCTGCAATATTTAATAATCATATCAATGTTATTTGGCTTTAAAAGTGCCGTCCTATGATACCTACATGATACCTACACTATTTTTCCAATGCTGTTTGTAAAAGTGGTTCAATCTTCCGACTCTCTCCAACGTTCAAACAATACATTTCCGGACATGAGTTTATTCAAAAATTTGTCTACTATGGTTACACAGACCATTCATACAGCTTATATATCACAACAATTATTATGAACTAGTTGACTTAGTATTGTCGCCTTTTAAGTGTATACGTATAATAGATTTTAACTTTTTGAATTTTTTTAATTGATTTGTCGAAGATCGTTATCACAGAATTTTCAAATTTGTCAACTTTTCTTTATATTTAGGCATTGTTTTTCGTTTATGTGGTTACATTTTAAAATAATATTTTCACATTTTACTGTTTACTAATTTGTTATTAAGACTTTTTATCGGATGCTCGATTGATACGATTATAGAATTAAAATATCAATTGTGTTCATTTTGTGCCTGTATTTTTGGGTTTGAAAGGTGCCAATTTCTTATTTTACATTAAGCCTTGCTCGATGAACACGAGTTGGAAATTGTTATAAAAAATTAACAATGTTTACTCCAGAATATTACAAAGTAATAACAATCTTCAATATTGGTTGGAAATAATAATAATAATAATAATAGTTTATTTGTCGTATGATCCCGTACAGATATTGACAATTGTCTCCCTCATACATGGTATTTCACTTGCTTTTAAATAAGTATTGGTAATAGTATGTACAAACATGTTTCAATAGAGAAACCAGCACAAAATACAATAATACACAAAATTACACGCCCTAAAAATAACAATCAATCAAATAAACACAGATGAAAAAATCACATTGACTACTTGTTTCAAAATAAAACAAAGTATCCACAGAAATATATAAAAAGTTACCAGCGGCGTGATGGGCTAGTCAAAAATTCGTCTACTGAATAAAATACTTGGGTTAAAAATTCTTTTAGTTGTGACTTAAAAACATTCAGTGTGGTGGAAGATAAAATATGAGTGGGAAGTGCATTGTATGTGCGAACCATCATACAATAAGGCCCCCATATAATAAGGAAATCAGATCAAATCTAAAATTCTAGGATAAAAGTTCAATGATTCTGAAACAAATATATCAATACAAATAATATTCTTAATAAAAATTATTAATTATAGATTAATAAACGATAGAAAGGCAGCAAATTTTCTTGCAGTTTACTTAATATCAATATGCTATAGACATAGACTGCTTTAGATAAGTTGCCCAGCATACAGGGGTCTCAACTGTGGCTAATGACAAAATAATGTGTCAAAAATGACACAACCATAAAAGCAACGGAGATTTTTCAGGGTGAATGCGATTTAAATTTAACGAACAATTAGGTATTTTCAATATTTTTATTATTTTCATGTTTGTTGTGTCTCAATCTTAGAATCCTAACTAATAAATATGAATATGTCTCTATCAATGCCATTTACAACAAATAAAACAACGAAAACGCTACAAAATAATAAATAGTAGTCATTCACCCTACGTCACATTCTATTACTAAAAAAAAATCTTGCCCCGCCCCCCTGGAATATTTTGTAACGGCGCCCATGGTTTAGTATACTATTATATTATGATTTTAGTAATCTACAGTGTGGTATATTGTTGCAAATTATATTTAAATCCCTGTGTATAATTGAGGCCAGGTTCAATCCGTCTATGCTGACAATTGCTTGGTCACCAACGATCTAACTACGGTTATAGATCGTGGTCAGGCATCTTTCCTCCTACTTCTAGAGTCTAGCTAGACTATAGCAAGGCATTCGATAGCCTAAGCCACAAACTTATGTTAGCCAAGCTAAAATATTTTCGCCTTGGTCATCAGTCGTTATGCTGCGCTGGTTTGAATAATACCTAGGTGATCGTCGACAGTGCGTAAAACTTAAAACTGAGCTGTCTGGTGAATTGTGTCTGTGCGGTGGTGTGCCTCAGGGCAGTATTCTTGGCCCTACATTCTTCAGTCTATTCACCTTCGACTTACTGTATTATGTATCTAAAGACGTGTCTCTGCACCTATACGCTGACGACACTCAATTATACTCGTCATTCCTGCCCGAATATGTAAAGAATCCGTTAATGTACCTAATAACAACTTAGCAAGTATTGTTCAATGGTCACTTTGCAATGGTTTATCAACTAATCCGAAAAAGATTGACTGTATATGTATTGCCAGTCGTCAAAACTATGAACTAGTAAAGTCATATAAAACTTTAGCGATAGTTATTGAAGAAATTGAAATTAATCTCCAACCTAAAGTTAAAAATCTGCGAGTCATTTTTGATTGCGGTTTGTTGTTTGACGATAATGTGCGTCGTGTAATCTCATGTTGCTATGAAAAGTTCTCTTCGCTACATAAGTTTAAATCGGAGTTATATCCTCCAACTAAGTGGAGCTTGATGACAAGTTAAGTTTTAAGTCACTTGGACTATTGTAACAGCGTCTTCTATCAGTACTTGTCTTCTCACAGCAAACGTAAACTACAGGTTTTACAAAATAATTGCATGCGTTTTGCATTTGACATACGTAGAAGGGAACATATTACGCCCTATTATAGGCATTTCATTTTTGAAGCTGAAGAGTCGAGCCATCCTGTTACTGGGCTGTCTTCTGTTTAGTTTATTGGGCTCAAAACTACCTCATTATTTATACGCATTGTTAACAAGAAGGCATTTTTGGACCTGTCACTGCCTACGTTCGGTGAATTGCTTTGAAATGCCTAAATTTAAAACCTTAAAATACTGTGCTTGTTTTAGCTACATGGCGGTAAAGACCTTAAACTGTTATCTGCATCTATTCGACACGGCCACGTCTCTCTATAATAATTTAATAATTCTAATAATATAATATTAATAATCCTAATAATTTTAAAATCACGCTTAAAAACATGTTGATCTCTCAACAATAATGTCCTTTTTTATTCCTGTTTTCCACCAGGTTTACTATGTTTGGTAATGTTGCAAAACAGCTCTGCCGATTTTTGTTTTGTTATTGATGTTTATATTATTTTTTTGCTTTTCCTAATATCTAATAAAGTTTATATTTATTTATTTATTTATTTATATGCAGACGTCAGGCGCTTCAAAATCGAAATAAAGACATTCCAAATCGGCATAAAGATATAAAAGATGCAACCAAAAGTACTAACTCAGGACTCCAAAAGGGGTCATTTGTTTGCAGCACCACATTGCAGTGTAGCGGGACTATTTTGTTTTTAGATATTCGCCACCATTCCAGCTATAGCCCTGGAATTATGTGTAGTCAACAATACACCAACTATGTAAACAACAGTGTGACTTTTATTTACATCTCCATCCTGAACTACAGACGTGTTCCCAACAAGAGCTACGTAACAATATCAATAAATGCATCGACTCAGCATCGACAGAGTCGATGCTGAGAGGCTCGCGAGGCGATCGTGAAAGGCCTGCAAAGTGCAAACCCACTGTGAAAGAATTTTAACAAAATTCTTACTCCTTTCAATTTATTTTTCTTCGAACTTTTCCAGCTTATTCAATTTGTCTAATTATACCTAAGACAATATGAATGTCGTTTGGCGCGACCTCCAGACTTGGTTCGTCTGTAAAGTTTAATCGAGGGTTTGGGGCGTTTTCATAGCGAATCTGGGAAAATGAAGACTTTAATTCATCCGGTATGAGACGTGGAAAACGTAACGAACTGAAGAGAATATCTCAATTATGAATATGGCACGGCGGACCGTATAAATACTAAATCCAGTCGCTCTCGATTCGCATCTTAAATTATGCAGCGCAGGTTGACGTTGTAAAACCAAGCGCCAGAGGGCGCCAGTTCGCCGATTGAATACATGATTGAGATTACACGAGGGAATTTTTAATTTAAATTCAGAATTTGAGAAGACTTACGAAATCGTCTATATTTTTATAATTACGTGCGAAATAAATACGATATACGTTCTGGGGGCGACAAAAACTGTACAAATCTTCAAATTATTTATATTTCCAATACAGTTCAATCAATTCAAATATTTATTTTTAAAAAAATGTTGGCGCCCATCAGGTAACTAGTTGTTGGCCATGGTTTTTCCTCCACCTTCAAAAATATCTTAAGTACCTGCGCAATTGAAATAGCGTAATTGGCTAAATATTAAGGAATGTTTGTAACTGTAGAATTTATACTACATATATTATAATATTGATATGCGAACAAGTTGTTTTGTGTATCTACAAGAATTACGTAAAAATAAAGCATTTGAGCCTGATTTCAATTTGCATATTTAGCATATTTACTCGTTTTCTAGCATATTATAGAGAATATTGTATATTTGGTCATATTTGCATATTTTTCTCATTTTTTGATTTCTTATGCATAATGTACAGTAGCTAGTGAAGGAGTGCGTTTTCTATCAACGTTTCCTAAAACAGTAAAGCATTAGATCCGTACATTTCGTATTAATTTGAGGTTAACGCCATTCCGAAGACAAATTCTTTAGTGCTAATGTGGATCAAAGATTATCCCGAACCCATTCTAAATAATGGCAGCATGTTCTGCAAATACTGTAGTAAAATAGTAGTAAATTACTTGCATGTTTTTTATAATTTTTATGATACATTCTTATGTATTTTAGATACCATGCGATAACAAATTTTAAGTAATAAAGCATGTTGGCAATAATATGCATGAAAAGAAATATACGCAATTCACATCTTTACCACAGCTTACATTACACCAATCGTTTGCTTCAACGTCAAAAAATGAAGGCCAAGAATTGTTCCGTTTTGATTTATGCAATGCATTAATTAGTTCATTTTTTGTACCAGTTGAATGTACTTATTATTGTCAAATATATTATCTTTTGTGCCTGTATTTTACCTTACCTTTCAGCATGTGTGTGCATAGTTAGTAAGATTAAGTGCATATAATTTACAAAATGTATGCATATATATGCGCATATATTCCTGTTTTTAGTGCATATAGTTCACATCTTTAGTCATTAGACTATGTCAACTTTTTTCAACAAATATTTCCTTCTAGAGATACCTGGCTAATCAGTTTTAAAAAAATTGATAACAGTTATGTAATTTATATTATATTTTATAAGTTTAACAATTGGCCCTAATCCGAGATTATGCAATTTTTTTGTTTCGAAATCCGACACCTCAGTGAACCTAATTCAGACAGTGCTCCTAATTCACACACTTGTGGCACATTATTCCGACAAATATAAACATTCAAGTAAATATTAAGTGTTTTAAATATTGTTAAATAAGATTTATTCTTAAGACATGTTAAACATTTATGTTTTACCATTTTTAATGAAACACAGTATAAAGGCAGTCCTTAGTCTTCTTCAGTTTGCCTTCTCTCCTTCGTCTGTATTTTAATGTTTTTATCCTGTTCCTTTTTCGCTTCCGTTCTTATTTCTCTAGAATGATTTTCTCGGGCTTTCTAATTTTTTATTATCAAATCTTCTCTCCAAGCATTAGATAATAATGTTACAGAAGAACAGTTTCTTTTTACTTTATTTCGGTAGTTCAGACCAGAATAATGATTTTTTAATGGAGATAGCATGTGTTCAATTGTTATCTCTAAAGGTGATGTATTAAGCCTAAAATCGCTACTCTCTGCTGCTAGTGTAAATTGGGGATTATTGATGTCCGTACACAAAATGACAAAATGCGTACAATCAATTTTAATATAGCAAACGATGTAAAATATGTTATTTTCTTGTGTAAAGATAGCATTAGAGCTATATTCATTACTTCTAACCAAGTAACCATGTACACAACTCCGACACACATGTCTTATTTAAGGACGTGCTATATTTACATATACCTAATTCCGACACCCCTAAATTTGTAAATAATAGTGGTTAAAAGTGTAGTATGCCGTATTATTATGAAAATATGAAACATTCTTAGTCAGCCTAAATAGATATTGTTAGAATTTTCTATATTACGGTAATCCTGTAGCGATGTAAAAAGAAGTCGAATTGCAGTTACCTTATAAGGAAAAAATTAACTTTAAGCATAACACTCAATTATCAAGATCAGTCAAACTTTTAGGTTATATTCTGACCGTCAGATCATTGGTAGCATAAGAAACGATTTTGGGTCGGATAAGTGTAATGTCAAATAAACAAACCTGATGTCCTAAAATGAAGTTTAATGTTCTAAATTTCTTATTTTATCGATCTAAACGGCAAATGTCAGAATTTAAAACAGTGTCTAAATTTGAGACGTTTACGTTACGAGTATTTCAAAATTTGTTCCGATTCTTTTTTCGCCCATTGTGTACTGCCTTCAGTAAGTTATGCAACACTAAGAACCGGGGGCAAAACCCACGTTCACATACATGGTGGCCAAACTTTGGTGTCCAGTAGGGTGTATCGGAAAATGTAGTTTTCGAAATTCAAAATTTCAAGTTGATAAAAATTTGTATACCACAAAAAAAAATTCCAACTGAAAAATATTTAGGTCTCCCGCAGGTGGCAGAAAGTTTATAATTTTCATTAAAAATTTGAATTTTTGTAAATAATTTTTCTTTTTTAAAGCCTACATGGATGCACCTAATAAAATACTAAATGACAAATAAACTTTTATCAACATTTAAACATGTTTTTAAAATTATAAGAAAATGGTACTGTTTCTAAAAGTTCTATGAATCTAAATAAACTGCAGGCGATCTAAATGTTGCATTAGGGTATGGTTACACGGGCGGGTAACCCGTCGCGGTTTGCCCGCACCGGATTCCCCATTAGCTGTGCGATTCGTGTTGGCCGCTAAAGTGGGGTTACACAAACGGTCTTTCAACGCGTTAACGCCTAAGTATTTCTGCCATTTATAAAAAAATCTGCGGGTCGCCCGCGACGGGTTACCCGCCCGTGTAACCATAACCTTACAGTTATATATTTTTGTATACATAAATTTCGTACACACTTTTTCTTCGTGAACAACTAAAAGTTTTACGCTTATGCCAGCATATGCCACCACTGACGCATATGGTAGCTTAGGCGTCTGTTTTTGATGTTGTTTAGTATTGTTCTTATTCGTTTGTTATTTTTATTATTCATCCGTAGTTTATTCTGCAAATGTGTATTTTTATACCTATGACTATTTTTGTATCCACTATACCTGAAATATTTTTACAATTAAATATGTCAATTAAATATAATGATAAGCAATAAAATTAAAAATATCATAATAGTTTCATCAACAAAGAATACCTAACCTACCTAGGTAGTTAAAGCGTTTCATAAACTCTAACAGAAATTAATTAAAACTTAAATTCTCACTGATCAAATACAAAATATGTCGTTCTGTCAAAGTTAATTGTCGTGAAGAATGCTTGGACGTACCATGTAGCATGTAACAAAACTATGATCAACCCTGAATAGTAATGTTCCTTTTATCTTCAAAGCATTGCAAAAATATTATTTGAGAAGGCAAAATACTAGAAGGCATTATTAATATGAAATGATAGTCACCTTTGACGTACCATATACCGGGTGATGAAGGAATTCATAATTTGGTATTTAACGCCCTGTACTATTTCTAAATACCTTTTTAAATAATTTATTTTCATAGCTTTTAAAATAAAGGTACTTTACTCTTAGGAGTTTTTCACGCCCGGTACGTGCAAGCAGATAATTACATTCTATTATTTGCATTTTAGCTTTAAGACAATCAAGAAGCTTTTATCAAGAATACAACTTTCTGAAAAGTTGATACTAAAAATTTTTCAAATTAGTGTACATGCAATTACAAAAATAAATAACGTAACTAACATAGCCTAGCAACGTGGTTCAGCGCTAAGATAGCTGATGTAATCGATCTACCAGGTGGCTACAAACATTATAGTTAGGCAGACGACAAGAATATCATGTCATTTAGTAGGGTCTTAGTGTTGCCGGATGCGAGGAAATTGTAGTAATGGCGAACTCCGGTAGTAGCTATGTGTACTTTATAAGAGCAACAGGTTTCGTTTGATAACTTTCCTTTTACGTCTCAGTTGACTTTGTGCTGAAATCTAATGTGTTCAAAGAGGAACCGATAGTACCCCTTCGGATAGTAAAGTTAATACCTACTCTATTTTGAACATTACTGTTTTGATTTAAATTTGTTTTTGTGACTTCAGGACGATAAACTTCCTGTATACAGGCAAAGGATATTCACGTTTTGATAATGCATGGGACTCGCTTATTTGAAGAGATATATAGCAAAGGTTACATTTGGCAATAGCGTACGTATATTCGAGATAAGTCTAAAGATAGCGGAGCAACCATGACCCTACCAGTATATTTTCTCCTTTTTTAGCGGAAGTTGAATGAAGGAAGGGTTTATCTTTTAGAGTCTATATCTTTTTCTGGGTACCTATAAAACAACGAAAAAAGTATAAAAATATTTTAATTAGATTTTTATTCTAGTATATAATCAATATCAAATCTCCGAAACGGTATTTTATTCCAAAAAGTGCATTTTATACTGCGTCTATTTGAAATTTAATTTTCGATTATGATAGATCTCTTAATTGCCTGCATGGTAACCTACACATTGTATGACCTTAGCTCAGAAGATGTTCGAGAAAAGGTGATTAAAAAATAATTACTAAAATAGAAACTTTTTTTTGTGGATGGATAGCGATTAATGTCTGTTCGCTGTGTGGTAGATTTCTCGTTGTTTCTTTATGGAAGCGCCCGTACACCACATAAATACAAATACTTCAAAAAGAAATCGTGAAGATACTTCATAATTTCAGGTATAAGTACAATGTTTAAGGTTTACTATACAACCCTTTTGAGGTGCCTATTGCATTGGGTCCAGCTGCTATAAATTTGTAATAATTGCCAAATCGCGGTTTGACATTTTGACCTAAATGTTTTCGAATGCCTTAATTTTTGTCCCAAATTCGGATTTAGGTCAAATAATACTTTCCAAAAGGAATTGTTATATTCCATTCAGAAAATCTATATTTCTCTGACTTGCCTATATTTTGCAATTTTCGATGTGAGGCAATAAAATATTTGCTCTACCATTAAATACCGACCACAAATAAAGGATCTATCCAAATCAAAGACAAATAAGGCATTTAAATAAAAAATAGTTGACGGTCGGAAATTTGTTTCCGGTAGTTACCAGTTTTATATGACAAACGTCCCAAATTCAGACACTGTCCTAAATTCCGACATATTTCTGTTTAGTTGGATAACATAATAAATCTACAACTTTATTTTAGGAGATCCGGCTTGTAGACTTAACATTACACTTATCAACCCACAATCGTTTCTTATTCTATCAATGTTCTAACGGCCGGAATATAACCTAAAACTTTGACAGATCTTGATAATTGAGTGTTATGTTTCCTTATAAGCAATTCGACTTCTTTTTACATCGCTAAAGTATAACAGTAATTCTAATAATATCTATTTAGTTTAGACTGACTAAAAATGCTTTATATTTTCATAATAATACGGTGTACTACTCTTCTAACCACTATTATTTACAAATTTAGGGGTGTCGGACTTAGGTACATGTAAATATAACACGCCCTTAAATCAGACATGTGGGTCGGAATTGTGTACATGGTTAGAAGTAATACATATGGCCCTATTGCAGTCTACACAAAAAAATAACATATTTTACATCGTTTGCTATATTACAATTAATTGTACGCTTTTTGTCCTAATTCCGACACGAGTATCGGAATTACGAACATCAATAATCCCTAATTATTCCACTAGCAGCAGGGAGTAGCGATTTTGGCATTAATTATAATCTGCGCCACAAAAAACACAAAAAATTCCAGATGCAAGAAACATTAAAATACAGATGAGGGAAGAGGACAGATTGAAGAACACTAAGGACTTATTTTATAGTGTGTTTTATTAAAAATGGTAAAACGTAAATGTTTAACATTTCTTAATAATCGATCTTAGTTAACGATAGTTAAAACACGTAATATTTACTTGAATGGTTATATTTATATTTAGAAAATACAATATAAATTATTACATAACTATTAACAATTTTCTTTAAAAATGAATCTATAGAATGAAATATTAAAATACGTTGACATAGTCATTATCGCGACATAAATATAAAATCTACAGTTACAAATGTAACAAAAATTCGTTAATCTGTCTGAATTTGGGACGTTCACCTTAGCTGTTTTATAGAAAAAAATCTGTATTTGACCACTAAAAAATACTCATTATTAATACTCTAATTTTAATTATCTTTGCCTGCTACGTCACATAAGTCTGAAATCCCAGTTATTGTTTAGTACTATACATGATGCCCCACTTCTTTTCCCGTAGAACTTTATTTCAGTTAGTAAATGTCATACTGAGTTAAAAGCTTCATATGAACTTATATTAGTTTGTTCAATTCATTACACAGTTACTACCGTTTGAAATATTAACCAATTGATATTTTAAACGTCTCCAACTTCTTAAGCAATTGAGAAAACTAATCGCCCTTTACGTTGTAGGTTAACAATAATATGTCGACGGTCGCGTAAGCTTGACGTCACTTCGCTCGTAGATACCACTGGGGGCGTGGTCCCGTAGTTCTGGTGTACAGGATATTAGCAACCCATCCAGAGTAAACGAACCAGTCGGTGCGAACGAACTTCACTCGCTAGCGGGCCAGCATACAGGCATCGATACGCACTGCAGCGGTAGCAGACGGTTACGGCATTGCTGCACCCCCAGGCCGTATAGCCAACTTGCGCTTGGAATTCACCAGAAAGTTCTCGCTGTTTTGTTAAATTATATATAATAGAGCGTTGCATATCGACTATTACAGTTTTATTACATACAATTAAACTCTTTTGGTTTCCTTATTATTTTTTGGGGTTGCGCAAACCTCCAGACCAATGCTTGAGCCGCCACTGTGTCCACGTATAAACTTTATTAAATATGACTCATATAACATATTAATTAGTTTGTAGCACTTGAGTATAGTGTAGCGCAACTATTGCTTTTCTAGCACTCTAGCCAGCTGTAGTACTGGATTTACAGCGAAAACAACGAGAAAGAAAACCAGTGAAATTAAATAGCTGTCGGTTATGCATTTTGTTATTTTGTACTTTTATCAGCCACACAGCGAGACTTATAAATATTGTTTTTCTACTTTGCGTTCGTTATAAGCTCATAACGAAACCGCTTTCGGTGTCGTTATGAAAACACTAGATCACAAACTTTTAGTGACTTTTAGTTTTCCAAGATTGATGAAATTGACGTTCAGTGTCAAGTAAGGCTGACATCTGAATTGCTATTGGCTCGCCTCAATCGTATTTGTGAATTTTACTACAAGTACCAGCTGTTGAAGAAAAAAATTACACTAGATTGTAAGATGACAACCGCAATTTTTGACATTTATGTAAAATTAATGTCGCAAAGTAGAAAAAATAGTATATAACACTCGTTTTATAAGACGTATTGGCGCACTCGTTCCATTTGGGCACTCCTCGCTACGCTCGTCGTGCCCAAAACTACTCGTGCGCCAATTTTTGTCTTATAAAACTTGTATTATAATATACTATAACAGTTTGTGGTCTCACGGAACGGAGATATTGCGAGTCAACCCGTTTACCAAACCGCACTGCCGGTTACTTCTTTCTTTCAGTTTATTTGAAGGGGAAAGTTTACCAAGAAGAATCGGGGCATTCAAAATGAAATTTGCCCGCTTTTCGCTATTTATTATGTAATACTTAGTTATAATTTAAATTACAATAAGCAATAAAAGAACCAGCACCTCTTCCAAAAATAAAATGCTTTCATACATTTTTGGATTTCAAGTTCGACTGTGATTAAAGAATTGTCGGCCTCAAGAAAGATCCAATAAGGAGCGCTTAGAAGAAGGTTCTTGTAGGCTTTGCTTGTCTCATGTCAGTTAACGTTTGCTTAGTTAGACCGTTTTATCTTCCCAGTTCTGTATCTACTATTTTCTTAGTGTGGCTTTTCGTCATATCGCAACAATGTTCAGGCCCGTAAAAGGGCCTAAAACTATAAAATAGTCTTAAATATATGATAAGTAGAGAATAGAACCACTTTTCCTTTGTTGTGTATAATTTTAATGGGTACTAGTTTCGTCGTTTAGACATCTTCAGCCCAAATGGTCAGGTTATAAAAATCACAGGTGAAATAAACAAACATGTGTTCATGGCGAACAAATAGAAACGAATGATCTTAGCGCCTTCCCTGGCTTGGATGTCGGCTTGTTAATTGCATTCGATGCCCGAATGCCCTCGTACACATATCAGTGATACCCTTTCTCTGTGGCTACAGTGTTCAGGGATAGTTTGTAGTCCCCGGCAGTTTTGGATATGCAGTCTTCCATTGCAACTCTTTCAACGCCTATTTCTGTCTGAGATAATTGCCCTTCGTAAATGTATGAGCCCAGTAATGTGTACTTCAACCTCAACGCTTGCACGCTTCCGCGTGGAAGATGGTTGAAGTTTGTCACATGGCTTAAAGAGAATATTAGATCATGAGAAATTCGGTTCACTAATGCCCACCCCAGTACCTTCCTCGGTCTTTGATCCATCTGTGAACCACAGCGATACGGTGCCTCTGATATGTCTCGCCCTCAAAATGGCATTTTCGCGGTCACCTCTTCTACTGCCCAAGTCGTAGACAGATGACATCATGTGGTTTGGTATTTCCACCGCTTCGACACGTTTTTTGTGGTCAATGCTTTGTGGTTAATGCTTTGTGGTAAAGCTGGGCAAAGTTAATCAGAAAATTAACTTCGTTAATCGATAATCCGTTAACGAAAAAGTTAACTCCGTTAACCGATAGTCCGTTAATTAGGTATAAATGTAACGGAAGTTAACGTTAACCGTTAATCGTTAACTTTTGATAAAAAATAGGTTATGTTGAGTATAACCTACTATAACATATCTTTCGGCTGCATAAGTTCAAATTGCATCAGGAATTTTTCAAAGTAGCCACAGTGGTAACTAAAGTAACTACATTGCGAGATGTAATATTTATAAAAGACATTGAAAATACCAACTAAGGTGGTTGCAGTTAGAAGAAAAGCATTTTCAGACAGTTTCTTTTTAAGTTTAGATTTATATTTTGAAACAATTGGTATTTATTAAAAAGTAACTATATTAAAAAATAGGGATACTCGCGGAAGATAGTACGTATACATCATAAAATTTCTGGATGAAAGTCGGATCAAATTTCGTTTGGTAGTTACTGAGTTACATGGAAACAAGAAATTTAGGATGTGAACATATTTTTTTCCGCGTCTGTACATACAAAAAGGAACTAAAAACTAACCAATTTACGCACATGCTTTATGTACGGACGCCGTGTCGCACAAAGTAGTACGTCATACTAAACCAAATCCGAACATGCACAGAGTGTCAAGCAGTTTGAAATCTTTAATTATGATATTTTCGATTTAACGGACTTGAATTAACGGATGACAAATGTAGCGGAAGTTAATGAGTCCGTTAATAGTTTTGAAAGTTAACTTAAATGTTAATTCGTTAACGAAAAATTTAGCTACGTTAATTAGCGATTAACGGATTAACGCTTTTGTGCCCAGCTCTGCTTAAGGATCATTGACAACATAAGGTCAGGTTTACGGTCACTTAAGTGATCGTATGCTTCCCTTTGGTTCTCTGCCTAGATTATTTTTGTGGCATCGAGAGTAGCTTTTCCTTTATTACTGGTAGTAAAACAGATAGCAATGCTACAATAAAAAGGATAAGCGGCACGAAGCCCTATATGGCAAGGTCCATTCATGGACCAGTTGATCAGCACGTTTTTCGCATTTCCCAGTCAGCACAATGGGACAATTAACATCGGAAGGACGTTGACTTCTGTTGCATTATGAACGTTAATTTTTGATGTCTATGTTATCTCACATAGAGGTTCAGTGTAGAAGAAATTGTTCATTTTGATCCCATTAATGTTATAAATGTAACTTTTCAGTGTGAACACTGAACATACATGTTATGTTACATGGCTGTAATGTAATATCCTGGCGAATGATTTGGAATCTAATTCAGGATGTTCAATTTGTGACTTCAATATCTCAGGAACATCGCTGAGACGTTTTTGTGGTGGTTGGGTTGTACCGAGTTTACATTTTGACATATTAGCGTCAGAAAACGTCTAATGCGGTTACAATTCAGACATTACAATTCCGATTTTACAATGGCTTAATTTATTCTCCTGTATGTTTTACCATGCATGTTGGCTACAGAAAACTATTACTTTAAAATTGCAAATATCGTCTTTCCCGTTTTCGAGAAGACCAAATTTTTAGCTATTTATCACACATATATTTTTTATAATGTCGCATTAGCCCAGTCAGCGCGCAGCGTAGCTAAAATAAAACAATAATTGTAAAGCCTTGCTGTTGAAAGATGAAAATTCTGGAACATTTATGGACACTGAACAGCTTACATTTACCAAACCAAGCATTGTGGGTCAAATTATTCTGAAGCTGATTAGACGGTTTATTTACAATGGTCGAGTTAGTCCACAATTCCGCTCACCTGTTGACATTCAACAGATACAATCACCAATCGTGAAGAGCCCGGTTCGCTTCTATATTCCATCCCTCCGGTAAGCAAATATACCATCATTACCAGATTTATGTTTATTCAAGACGGTCTGCATCGCACTGCTATCGCCTACCAGCGGATAAATTTGCACCACTTCAGCGAGTGATAAATTCGAAAGATTATGCAAATCGTGCAAATGAACTCTTCGGATACTCTTTCGCCGACAAAATCTCTTGAACGGTCGCCCCCTCGCGGCAAATTATCGAAGCAATTCGACCTAACCTCTCTGTCGCATCGACCGACGCGTCCTGGCGTAATGGCTGACCATTGAGCTGAATACAAATTCTGCTAATGCGCCGCACTTACTATGTTAATTTAACAATTTTCCTAGTTTTCATAGGATGAAAACGAATCCCCATTTTAATTTCTTTAAGGATTCCGTTTCTATTCTTATCCACTAGCTACGTATACCTACATTACAATTTCTTACAAGTTGTATTTTATTTTTTAAGCTCGTTTATCTATTAAATGATGGATGCAACGACACGCTTATTACCTAAGCGATTTGTAGTGTGTCGCCTAAATTCGACATTGTTTTATTGCTACACGACTATTAGATATTATTTTTTGTCACTCGCGACCAAAATTGCATATGCCCGACCCTTCGAAAACACACCTGTTAGAAACATCTCTCAAGGTGACACACAAATAGGGTTGCCAATATTGTGCCTATGCTGACCCGGAGAAAAATAATTATATTATGGAACATAAATTTAAATTAATAACAGCCGCCACAAAATAGTGCGGTTTAGACACAAACTTTTTAGTTATGCTTTGGTGTGAAATTTGGATATGGGTAGTGTAGAAAACGATGAGATCTAGATGCTAATTAATAAGATAATTAAGTTATTTCAATTAATGTCTACTAGTTTTCCCTCTTTTCGTTTCTACCTCGTACTGTCGATTTTTTACAACACAACCAACATATGACAAAATGCGAATATTACCACCTAAACCAAGCATAAGTTTGATGTACTGAGAGCATTGTTTTAAGAGGTCATGGTGTTTTTGCTTAAAGTAATTGTCTACACGTTCAATAATTAATTATAAATATTCATTTTATTCCGACAAGATATGTGTGTGTCACTAGTAAAAAATGATCACTATATCTCTCAGTCTTTGTAAATATATATATAGTCCTACTAATAGTAAAATTTTCAAATAAAGGTATCGCTGTCGTCTTCTCTATGATCTAAAAAATACTGTTTTATGGCATACCAATATGATACTATTCTGTGAACTGCCTTGGACTAACTCAAACACATTTTTGGGACATTTCTTATCATCTGAACAACATACATATTAAAAAATCAATGAAAGTTCAAAACATATTTTTTCTACTCCTATTGAGGAATGCATTCATTATCCTGGCAATTTATGATAAGTACTACTAACCATTCCCCACACACATGGCAAATATTTCATTCCTGGCTCGTCATACCCCGCGAGTAGTGAGGAATATTTCATTCTTCACGGCTTTAGAACCAATCACAGGTCTGGAATTTTCATTTCCATATTGTTTTGATACACTGCTTAGCGACATTGTCAAGGCATTGACAACGTCGCTATGTGACAAGCGCACCAAACAATTTTAATCTGTCAAAATCCTGTAAACCGTCGTAGTGACATACAGCCGTCCCTATATGCACAAAAATTTATTTATAAAATTTCGTTACGTGGTCGTAGAAAAAGTATAGTATTCCATTCGCAAGTAATGGTAATTTCTCACTCGAACGCTTTGCAGCAAACTTCGTTCTCGTAAGAAATTGCTTACATTACTTGCTCATAGAATAATATACTATTGTTAATTAATGTATCATTATTGAATGTTGATATCTGACAAGCAAAATTCCTACCTATAAATAATATCTACCCGTCTTTTTGAAAGCGATTTTTGATATAAGATTTGTCTCAGTCTATGATCATCGAGGCAGGATACAATCTTCTGAGTTGTCGTACCGCTACAGAATTCCTACTGTATTCACTAGACATGTGACAAAATCTAAAAATGCTACAATTACTACTTTCAGTTTCTCACATGTTCTCAAAAATTAAAATAAAATTGTTGTGAAAATTGAGTAATAGTGTGCTTCTTGTTTTGAGAAAAATTCCTTCTTTTTTCAAGGTAAATTGCTGCAAACTGTATGATTAGAATAACAATTACTGTATTATCACAATTTTCAACAAATATTTTATTTACGTGTCGCTACAGTTTCTCAAAAGATCGATGATTACCTTTAGTTAACCCGGAGAATTTAACTGAAAACCCGTAGCCCGGAGAATGGTCGCCAAACCCGAAGTGTCCGGATCAAAATGACTATGTTGGCAACCCTACACACAACGGTTAGATTAGATGTAGTGCTGAGTAAAATACTCAAATCGTTTTGAGTATTTTACTCAAAGTACGCCTCTATACTTTGAGTATAATACTCAAGGAAATCTCTGAGGAAATTTACTCAAATCGGTTTGAGTAGATGTTGTACTGAGAGTAAAATACTCAAATCGAGTTGAATAGCGTGCTCTGAATAAACCTACTTAAATCGGTTTGAGTAGAGTACTCAAGAGTATTACTTTTGCTCGGTACTCACGTACTCAATACTCAAATTTATGAAATCTACTCAAGTAGTGCTCCGCTTTCGTTTGTTATACAACTTGGTAGAAAACACAGTTTGAAAAGAATAATAATTTTATTTAAGTTTTTGTTTATAACTCCATAACAAAAGAATAGCTAATTTATGTTTTCACCATCGACATTATTTTGATGTGCCTAGCAATCCATAGGTCCCTACTAGGGCTTCAAATCCCGGACAATATTCTGATCCAGGGATTTCGGGAGTAAAGATTTTGTAATCCCGGGATGCCGGGATTTACGAAAAAATCTGATGTGGCCAGGCACATGACTTTATCATACAATATATAAAACTAATAGTTTAGCTGTATAAGAATCTATTTTATTGAGATAAATCGTAGGTATTGTCAAAGCATCAGCATATGACACTACTTACACTACGTCACTAGAATAATAGTTATTTATGTCACAAGTGCCGAAAGTACGGAATAGCGCGACGAGCGGTGATGGAGCGCGTCGCCTTCGCATGTGAGCGAGTCGCGCTATCTAGTTTTCAGCAGTAGTGACATCAAAGTTTTTTTGTGTCGCTTCTTAAGAAATATGTCTTTAAAAAAAATAATTAAAAAATGAATACATTTCTGTATAGGAAATGTTAGGTAGGTACCACTTTGACGAAACGTCAAGGTTAAAAAGCTAATTCAAATTCTGACATATTTATATTTGTTCATGGCACTGTAGATGTTACATCCGTACCAACATACTAAAATAAAACTACATTATCGTTTTTAACAACGGGTTGATATTTCTTATCAACAAACAATCAAATTGGTATTCTTATTTTATTTGAAATTTGTATTTTGTAATTTGCCGCTAGTTTACTTTTAATGCAGACACGATTTATCTCAGTCAAATAGATTCTCATGCAGCTAAACTATTAATTTTATATATTGTATGATAAAGTCATGTGCCTCGCCACATCAGATTTTTTTTCTTTAAGATAAAATTTGATAACTTAAGAATTCATACGTCATGGATGCTTATTATTTGAATAGACTAACTGTTTGCGTTTGTAATAAAACGATTATTGTTTACAAAAAAAGATAGTCTAAAAGTCATTATGACTTTTAGACCCAGTTCTATACGCGTCTTCAAGTAAACCGTTGTTTATTGTTTATGAAATATGCTATTTACTAATTTTATATTCTAGTATTCTAGTACAGGTAAAGAAATCCACCAGTATTTTTCTTATTTATCATTTGTTTTTGTTTCTGTTTTAAACACAGCCTGTATTTTTTGTTGAGGTAACTAAAAAAACTTAAGCAATCTGAAAAGGTTCATTTTTGCCTCCATATTGAATTAAAGCTACTTCTTGCAAAATCTGTTCCTCCTACATTTTATGCTTGATACTTAATATAATCAGAAGGGGGCTGCTATATACCGGGTGGTCGTTTTAACTTGAGACTCCTAAATATCTCGTGAAATATGCATGGTACGACAAAAGTGTCTTAAATAAACTTGTAGGACTCAAAGGGGGAAATGAGCTGACGGTATCAGTTTCATTGCAGATGGCGCTGCAATCGGTGAAACTGAGGCTAACTTCACTTTTTTAAATGGGAATACCCAAATTTTTTATCAAATTATGCTTTTCCGCTAAATAAGAACAATCTTTTGTCTGAACATTTTTTTCCTACGATGCATCTATTAAAAGTTATTGACGATGGAAGTTTGCGGCGGCTGCGGTAGTTACGACCGCTGCCACTGCATGGGATGCGCTCGACGTCTGGCAGGCAACGCAACGACTGAGTAGACACTCACGGTACAACGTAGGAAGGTATGTGCGTAATCGGGATACGTTTTGGCATCTCGCGCGTTGCGCCGTCATGTGCATAGGGTTTGTTTACGAACGAAAAAATGCACCGGACGAAAAAAAGTTTCAGACAAAAGATGCTTCTTATTTAGCGTAAAATCATAATTTGATAAAAAATTTGGGTACACCCATTTAAAAAAATGAAGTTTCATCATTTTCACCGATTGTAGCGCCATCTGGAATGAAAGTGATATCGTCATCTCATTTCCCCCTTTGACTCATACAAGTTTGTTTAAGACACTTTTGTCGTACCATGCATATTTCACGAGATATTTAGGAGTCTCAAGTTAAAACGACCAGCCGGTATAGAAGTTCATACTTAAAAAATAGCAGCTTAATTGATTTATTGTAGATCAGTGCGCACATTTCATCAATTAACAATAAAATGAGAAAATAACTTAGATTGAACTTTTTCGGGATCCCGGGATTTAGATTTATAATCCCGGGAACCCGGAAATGCTCATTATTTGTCGGGATCTCGAGATTACGGGATTGGAAGCCCTAGTATCTGCTCACCAGTAAAAAGACGGGCCACCTAAATTTTAATGGTATATAACTTTTGTTAGCTTTTATGGTTGATGAGATGGTGGGCTGTTACCAGCTTGTTTTACATATTTATAAGAGCAAAGCACGAACAGTGCTTTATAAGTTCTTTTGGTAATATTAAATATTTAAAACCATTTAATAAATCTATTTCTATGCCTTCACACGTATGCAACATCTTGGTTTCGATACACTAATTTAGTTTTCCATTGGATACTAAAAGTTAAAAAGATTCGTAAGCAAAACACATTGTGGTCAACTCTATATCAAAATGCTTAATATAAACAGTCGGTTTGGTTAAACCGATTCGTTGATTTATGACATCAAACCATGTACCGTAATGTGCCATTTGCATAACTTTGGTGATACGGATTGGGCCCACTGCGCGAATGAGTTAATATTTCAAAGTTAGTTTTTATTGACGTTACAATATTTGACAACGCAGGAGTTTTATCCGGAAAATTTTGCTCCAACGGGATGTATCTTACCGAAAAACCGGCACCTCCGCCAAAATGGTTAGCCACTGTGTTACAAAATTTCATTTTAAACATGCTTTTACTTTCATTGTATTACAATAATATAAGTAGAAACGAAATATTTATTTCTCACTCATAATGCATCTTAGTAATTTTATGATTCTGCTACGTTCTTCTAGAATGGGCAAGTCGCTGATTGGCGTATTTAAACTATACAGTGTGTTTCACGGGATATTGCATGGGAATAATTAATATTATAATTAGAGATCGAATGACGGTTAAATGTACAAAATGCAACTTTGTGTGATCTTTAATAAATCAATGTGACGTATGTTGAAGAAAAAAAATGACAATAGGTACATGGGATTTTCAAAAGGTAGTGATAACGTCATTATTTGTGGTTTTGACTTCATACACACATTTTTTTCTTTACAATATACAGGCTCCGGTAAAGGTGTTCCGAAAATTAGGGAGCTGATAGAGGACGTCACTGCTATTCAAAAACAGTATAATATGCACTTTTGGCATTCGACGCTTCATTAAAAATTTATAGCTATAAGTAGATTTACAGAAAGGGTAATATTTACAGATGATGCTACCTTAACCAGAGACAAGATTTTCAATTTTCACAATTCTTGCATTTGGTCCGTTGAAAACCCGCATGCAATTGTACCACGATGGCACCAGGTACAATTTTCTGTGAACGTCTGGTGTGGGATAATTGGTAACGAATTGCTTGGTCCATTTGAATTACCTGCTCGACTGAATGGAGATCATTATTGTGAGTTTTACGAAACTCTTTCCCAGATTTATTAGACAATGTTTCATTGTATCTGCGTGTGGATTCGTGGTTTATGCATGACGGAGCTCCTGCACATTTTGCTCTTGCTCTACGACTGTATCTCAATTAACAATACCCTGGAAGGTTAATTGGCAGAGGCGGTCCTGTGGCATGGCCAGCAAGATCGTCTGATTTAAATCCTTTGGATTATTACTTGTGGGGCTATCTAAAAGATTTAGTTTATGCACACAGGATTGCTACCAGAAATGAATTGCTACAGCGAATAAATGGTGCCTGCAATCGCATTCGAAAAACCCCTGATATTTTTCAAAGAGTCCGGCAGGAATTAAGGTGACGTGCTGAAATGTGCATTCATATGGAAGAGCAACATTTTGAGCAGCATTTGCAAAACTAATTTTATTTTAATTTTAATTTTATTAATTTTATAATTTTAATTTTATTTTGTTGTTGTTTGCAACGGCTTTTTTTGTTTCTGTTAAAATAAACTGCACCCACATTGCAATCAGTTATATTTTTAAGGGAATACAAAACTGATAAATAAAAAGTGCATATACACTTTTTGGATGGCAGTGAAGCCCTCTATCAGCTCCATAATTTTCGGAACACCTTTACCGGACACCCTGTATACATTATCAGTAAAATTAAACTCAAATTGATTTATCTCCATTTAATGGGCTGAGAAAAAGGTGTAATCGTTCCATGGTCGTATTTCCTAATATTTATTTACGTACCTAAAGAACAATAAATAGACATTTATTTTCCTTGCAGATAATGGAACAAGTATAAACTTAGCAACTTTACAAAAAATCAAGAACGACAAACAATGATTTCTTATTCTTAAAGGTAACTACATCAAAAGCAAAAGATGTTACACCCCTCAATATTTGGTATTTAGATCCACACTGAAAGCGCATTTAATTACTTTTTTAATTGTCTGTTGGTAATTATGACTCAAGCGCATACTAATTTTTTTTTTTTTTTTTTGGGGATGTTGCCATGTGCACAAAGCCTGTGGCTTGTCTGTGCGGCAATCGGGGAGACGGAGTATTTGAAAAATCCCCTGCCTAACCTGGGCTTGAAACCTGGACTTCTGAGTGGAAGGCATTCGCCTTATCCACTCGGCCACCTCCGCTAAAAAAAAATATTATTAATTTATACAATAGCATTAACCATAATTTAAAAAATATTGATATACTGATTTACATACATATGATACATGTGATAAATGGTACACATACATCGCATGCTTCTGATGTCCACTGCAACGTCTAAGGGTTAGGTACAGTTTACTGGTACTTATATATTTTATATGTCGTTTCAGCCCAGCTTGGACCGGCAACGATAACTCCATGCAGTCATAAAATAATAGTAAAATACAACTGCATTTTTCCGCTTTGGTATGAAGTATCGTATCGTAAACTGACACATCACTCCCTTTCTCGCTATAAACTACACAATATAGAATAAATGTCTTGAAATCTCCACGATGTCGCATAACATCCAGCATGCATTAGTATATAATATATTGGTAGAGTGTACTATAAGAATACCAGTACATTGTGGCATATAATGTAAATATTCAATTAAATACTGCGGAGAAGTTAGCCATAACAGATAGCCATAACCTTTTTTTCGAATTTTGTAACATATATCAAATGATAGGGGTGCCCTATATGCTAGAAGTTTTGTCCCAATAATGCATTAAACGGTGTTGTCGGTTTTTTTTTTTTCGGTACGTGTCACCTTATAGGAGCCACTTGTCATTACAATACTTTCCTTTTACAAGGTGTCCCACTTTTCCCCGCAATATTATTTTCTAGACACATATTTGTTTTTCCAGTTCCTTAAGAAGTTACAGTCGTTTGCAATATTCACAAAACATCTAAAATTAAAATACATATGAAACAATGCGTATACGAAAAATAACGCTATCAGTAGTACCCAACGATAAAAAACAACAATAAAAAGTAAATACATTTATAAGTCAAAAGAATAATAATTATAAAATTATATTGAATACATAACATAAAAAAAACTTATCCGTATGAAACTTTTTTTAGAAAGTAAATGTTATTCTTTTAGGAAGTTTCATTTGAGCTCAATTTCATAAGAACTTGTAAAGTGCCTGTGACCCGACACAAGAAGGAGTGTTATCACTGAAATAAAAAATCTGATGTGGCCAGGCACATGACTTTATCTTACCATATATGTATAGTTTAGCTGCATGAGATTCTTTTGATCGAGATCGGCCACGTCTCCATTAAAATAAAACTACTAGAACTAGACAGATATTTTGATTATATTTACAGTATGTAATGTTAAAACATCAGTATTTGATACTACCTACTGTCATCTCGATGAAATAGAATTTGCTCATGCGGCTAAACTATTTATTTTACCAAAAAATTTCATAGTCATAAATTATTCAGAATTTGCTGTACATAAATTTATTGTTTTACTATTTTGACGAAATTCCAGAATAAGTGGTTTATTTGCAAACTATTTCAAAAATGCTAAGACTAAACCTCCAGTTCCTTTGGACCCTTTTCAACAAAAAGCTTTTCAGCTCTAATACTAGGGATTGTCATAAAAATTGTCGCCATTTTTTTATTCTTATTTGACATAACAAAACGTCTCTTTTTAAAAAGAATCAACATTAAAAGAACCAAACAAATTAAAAGCAAGCTAAGAAATCAAAATAACTTAAAAACCCCTTAAAATCTTTAGTACAATTAGATGAGGTGTTATTTCGTGGCATTATTTTAACTTCGGAGTATTGTTGTTTAAAAAACAAGGCGGTGCAAGAAAAACAACAAAATTATTTAGAATATTTTTTTCATAGATTTTCATATTTATGTTATATTAAAAATATCAAGTTAACAGTTTGCGATGAGATTAAGAAAATGTATTTACGACAATTTTCTTCAAGTGCTTTGAATCTATTTTGATTATTGTTATTAATGACACACGTAGTGGATTATACGGTTACTCTAGCTATTAGACATGAAATATAATGCAGCCAGGTAAAAATTTTCATAACAACTGGAATTATTTTTTAACTTCATTAAATTGGAAACTTTATGCGGTTGTGGGTTTGAAATTTTTAAAACATCACAATAAACATGTGATCCCTCTTTCTACCTCAATCCGAGGAGACATACTGTATATTTATTTGAAAAGAACTCTCCCATCTTCATTTTTTGCAAATTCTTCTGGTAGTGGATGTTCACTGACGGCGATTTCGCCTTTAACCGGACATAATTGCGAAACTATTCCATTTTCCTGGTAATGTAGATATTTTTAGATCTGTTTAAATTAGTATTTTCATTAGGTACTGCAAATCTAGAAGTTAAAACAGGTAAAGTTAATGCAAGTCTGCATTTGGGAAAATCATCACTGTTTAATCATCATCATTCATTTAATATAAACACATATCTCACAGTTATTTTTAAGATCTTTTAGGGTGGGGCCTGACCAGTTTGCCAGGATTCTGTATAACTGAACTCAGTTCACGATTTTAATTGGTATTGAAAAATTCAGCCTTAGGCGCCTTTTTATCACGACGCCTGTGTGCACCACACACTTCGCACACGCTACACGCCGGCCCTACCTATACGACTATAATACAAGAAATTGGCGCCCGTTGTACTAAGAAGTAGTGATGGGACATCGATGCAAAATATCGATGTTGACCATCGATGTTACCATCGATACCAACTATCGATGGTATAAGAACATCGGCTATAAAACATCGATGTTTGAAAACATTGATGTTTTCAGCGGACAGCGTTTTCGTCTATAATTTTCTATAATAATACATCATAATATCTTCTGTTTATTGAGCTTTTATTTAGCCTTGTTTTATTTTCTTATTGTAAACACAAAATGAGAAGGAATAGAAAAAAACTAAAACACGCCTAGATTTCTTTTTTGATAGTTCCATATTAATATTCAACATAAAATGTATTCAAACTTTAAAGCGGTATCTAATCTAACTAACTAATTGCTATAAAATTTTTACATTTATGTTTTGTTCTTTTTTTACTTACATAATGGGTAAATCAACGTGCTTAGTATATACGTTACACTGAATTTTTCAACAAGATAATTGTAGCAACTAAATTTTCACCTTTACACAACGGTACGCCTTACACAACTAATGTATTTCTAAATTTGCAGAGTAAAGTAAAAAAATCACTAGTCTAAGTAAACACGAACAGCAGCAACTCATGTCGGCGCGACCTAAACGCCCGGGTCCTATATCTCATTTTTGCTCGATGTTTTGCTGCACGATGTTTGCAAAACATCAATGTCAGCATCGATGTTTAAAAATAATAACATCGATTGCAAAAACATCGACCATCGAACCATAACATCGATGTTTCAAAAACATCGATAAACATCGCCCACCACTACTAAGAAGTGCTATTAATGAACATAACTTACGATAAAATTAATGCATAACTTCCCTAACTTCGTAAACTTATAGGCAATTATATGCACGGAGTTTTGCTCCACGGCGAATCCTTAAATGACGATAATGTCTGTACGGAACCAGTAAGACAGGCAATCACGACTTAGTGATGGGACATCGATGCAAAATATCGATGTTGACCATCGATCTTACCATCGATACCAACTAGCGATGGTATAAAAACATCGATTATAAAGCATCGATGTTTGAAAACATCGATGTTTTCAGCGGACAGCGCTTTTGTCTATAATTTTCTATAATAATACATCATAATAACTTCTGTTTATTGAGCTTATTTTAATTTAGCATTGTTTTATTTTCCAATTATAAACACAAAATGAGAAGGAGTAGAAAAAAAAAAACATAATTGTAGCACCTAAATTTTCACCCTTACACAACGGTATGCCTTACACAACTAATTTATTTTTAATTTTGCAAAGTAAAGTAAAAAAATCTGATGTGGCCAGGCACATGACTTTATCATACAATATATAAAATTAATAGTTTAGCTGCATGAGAATCTATTCTATTGAGATAAATCGTAGGTATTGTCAAAGCATCAGCATTTGACACTACCTACACTACGTCATCAGAATAATAGTTATTTATGTCACAAATGCCGAAAGTACGGAATAGCGCGACGAGCGGTGATGCGGCGCGTCACCGAAGGCGGAGTGTCGCCGTCGCATATGAGCGAGTCGGCTATCTAGTTTTTGGCAGGAGCGACATCAACGTCTATAGTGTTGCTTTTTAAGAAATACGTATTGAAAAAAAATAAATGGTGTCTGTATAGTAAATGCTAGGTTGGTACCACTTAGACGAAACGTCAAGTTTAAAGGTGCGTTCCGATTGGTAGGTAATGGTAGCTAATGGCGGTGGTAGAATACGAAATTATAGTATTTCTTACATATCGTGATAATGACACATATTAGTTTGCATGTACATAAACATGTCACTATCAATTTTCTATTGGAAATACTATAACGGCGTCGGCTACCACTGCCATCGTCACTAATGAAAACGCACCTTAAAAAGGTAATTCAAATTGTGACAGATTTATATTTGTTCATGACACATCCCTACCAACATACTAAAATAAAACTACACTCATCGCTATACTTTATTTATAATTTTCTCAATGTATCGTTTTTAGAATTAGATATAAAGACGGGTTGATATTTCTTATCAACAAACAGTCAAATTGGTGATCTTACTTTATTTGAAATTTGTATTTTATAATTTGCCGTACTACAGCGGCAACGTTCCATAGTGGTTTTCCAACCTCTGATGAGATCAGCTGTTTTCGAATGTGACAACACAAAAAAATATTTGTCAAAATCCTGGCTACTATGTAATTTCATATCAATGCAGATGCGACCAATCTCGATCAAATAGAATTTGCTCTTGAAGCTAAACTATTAATTTTACCAAAAAATTTCATAGGCATAAATTATTCAAAATTTCCTGTGCTTTAATTTATTAATTAACTAATTTGTCGAAATTACAGAAATGGCGGCTCATTTCCAAAATCCTTCAAATAGGCTTAGAATAAACTGAAAGGCTAAACTATTAATTTTACCAAAAAATGTGATAGGCATAAATTATTCAAAAATTACTCTGCTTTAATTTATTTATTAACTATTTTGTCGAAATTACAGAAATGGCGGCTCATTTGCAAAATCCTTCAAAAAGGCTTAGAATAAACTACCAGTTCCTTTGGACCCTTTTCAACCAAAAGGTTTTCAGCTCTAAGTTAGGTCATGAAACTTCTAAATATGAACTTTCGTCCCGATACCTTTAGTAGTTTCTCCGGAATCGTCGTCACAAAAATCGTTTACACACGCACACACACACACACACACACACACACACACATACAGACATTTTTTTGTACCTTGGTCAAAAATGTTCAGGGGACCCAAAAAGACCTATTTCCGCTAAAATCTCAATTTTTTTTTTCGGCATGATTACAATACTTTATCTTACTGCGTATGATAAAGTAAAAATCACTAGTCTAAGTAAACACAAACAGCAGCTACTCATGTCGGCGCGACCTAAACGCTCGGATCCTAAAGGTATCTCATTTTTGCTGTTGTACTGCACGATGTTTGCAAAACATCGATGTCAGCATCGATGTTTAAAAATAAAAACATCGATGGCAAAAACATCGACCATCGAACCATAACATCGCCCACCAGTAAATCACGTATCAAGTGGCTGCTTCAGAAAAACGTTTATCACTTTTGCCAATAGCGTTGCATAACTTTCTATCATATATCAAATTGTAGGTAATCAAAAGGGCTTCTCACCACTTGCCGCTCGGAGTTTTACTCCGCGGCAAACAACCCGTACCAGAAAATAACGTCCGTACGCAACAGTCCCCGTTGGGAAGCATATTGTTTCAGAAATTTTTTTATAACTTTGCAAATATTATTTCATAACTTTATATTATTTCATAACTTTCAAATTGTAGGTAATTAAAAGGGCTTCTCACCCTTCCCCGCTCAAAGTTTAGTCCACAGGAAGCAACCCTTAAATGACCATAATGTCCGTACGAAACATTCCGCGCCGACAAACATATGTCGGTAGGTTGTTGCAGGAAAATGTTTATAACTTTTGCAAATATTGTTTCATAACTTTCTATCATATATCAGATTGTAGGTCATTAAAAGAGCTTCTCACCCTTCGCCGCTCGGAGTTTTATTCCACGTTTTTATTTATATAAATCTGTCAGAATATGAATTAGCTTTCTAAACTTGACGTTTCGTCGAAGTGGTACCAACCTAACATTTCTTATACAAAAATCGAACAATTTGTTTAATTATTTTTTTAAATAGATATTTCTCAAAAAGCAACACAAAAAATCTGATGTGGCCAGGCACATGACTTTATCATACAAAATATAAAAAATCATAGTTTAGCGGCATCTATTTGATTGAGATAAATCGTGTCTGCATTAAAAGTGAACTAGTTAGGCAGGATTTCACAGATATTTTGATAGTCAATAGTATCAATACTAGGTATTGTCAAAGGATCAGCATTTGACACTACCTACTGTCATCAGAATAATAGTTATTTATCTCACCAGTGCCGAAAGTACCGAATAGCGCGACGAGCGGTGATGCGGCACGTCACCGATGCCGGAGCGTCGCCGTCGCATGTGAGCGAGTCGCGCGATGTAGTTTTCGGCAGAAGTGACATCAACGTTTTTTGCGTTGCAGTTTGAGAAATACGTATCTTTAAAAAAAATCAAAAATGGTTATATTTCTGTATAGGAAATGTTAGGTAGATACCACTTGTACGAAACGTCAAGTTTAAAAAGGTAATTCAAATTCGGACAGATTTATATTCGTTCATGACACTGTAGATGTCACATCCGTACCAACATACTAAAATATAATTACACTCATCGCTATACTTTATTTACATGTTTCTCAATTTATCGTTTTTAGAATTAGATATAACAACGGGTATATATTTCTTATCAACAAACAATCAAATTGGTGATCTTATTTTATTTGAAATTTGTATTTTGAACTTTTCCGCACTAGAGTGGAACGTTCCATAGCGGTTCTCCAACCTCTGGTAAAATCAGCTGTTGTCGAGTGTGACAGCACAAAAAAATATTTGGCAAATCCTGGCTACTATGTAGTTTCATATCAATGCAGATGCGACCGATCTCGATCAGATAGAATTTGCTCTTCTAGCTAAACTATTAATTTTACCTAAAAATGTTATAGGCATAAATTATTCAAAATTTCCTCTACTTTAATTTATTATTTAACTATTTTGACGAAATTACAGAAATGGCGGCCATCTACAAAATCCTTGAAAAGGCTTAGAATGAACCAGTTCCTTTGGTCCCTCAATTTATCGCTTTTTGAATTAGATATAACAACGCGTTGATATTTCTTATCAACAAACAATCAAATTGGTGATCTTATTTTATTTGAATTCTGTATTTTACACTTTGCCGCACTAGAGCGGCAACGTTCCATAGCGGTTCTCCAACCTCTGATCAAATCAACTGTTGTCGAGTGTGACAGCCATAGACATTTCTGTGGTGACAGAACAAAAAAATATTTGTCAAATCCAGGCTACTATGTTGTTTCATATTAATGCAGTTGCGACCAACTTCGATCAAATATAATTTGCTCCTGCAGCTAAACTATTAATTTTACCAAAAAATGTTATAGAGATAAATTATACAAAATTTCCTATACTTTAATTTATTATTTATCTTTTTTGACGAAATTACAGAAATGACGGCTCATTTGCAAAATCATTGAAAAATGCTAAGACTAAATAGCCAGTTCCTTTGGACCGTTTTGAACCAAAAGCATTTCAGCACTAAGTTTGGTCATGAAACTTCGAAATATGAACTTTCGTCCCGATACCTTTAGTAGTTTCTCCGGAATCGTCGCCACAATTCGGCACGATTACAATACTTCAATACTTCACAAGCGACGGCGACAGCAGCATTCGGTGACGCGCTGCATCACCGCTCGTCGCGCTATTCCGTACTTTTGGCACTTGTGACATAAATAACTATTATTCTAATGACAGTAGATAGTGTCAAGTGCAAATGCTTTGACTATACCTACTGTCAATAGTATCAAAATATCTGTCAAATCCTGGCTAACTAGTTTAATTTTAATGCAGACACGATTTATCTCAATCAAATAGATTCTCATGCAGCTAAACTATTAAGTTTATATAATGTACGATAAAGTCATGTGTCTACATCAGATTTTTTTTATATATTTGATGAAATTAGGACGTATTCTAGCTTTCAATTTAGATAAAAAGTTATACCATAATTAACAGAACAATGTGCTCTAGGCACTATCTTACTGAAAATCTAATTGCATTGCAACTGAATTGTATAACAAAGCGTTGGTGAATTCTGTAACCCCGCGACAGACAATGATGTTTAATTTAATCTGCGTATTTAGAAAGCCGTCTATAGGCGCACTGCACAACTTCTATTTCTCCAACGCGTCGGCGCGGCGTCGTCTGAAGAGTCCAAATAATGTACCCGTATCTCGCTTCCGTCATTGTCTTCATACAATTCGAAACTCAACTGAAACTTAAGTGAATACATTAGGTATTCCATTGTGCTTTAACCAGAAAAATGTTGGCGATGCGGGGTTTTAAGGACTATGTTCTTAAAGATAACTTTTTACTCGAAAGTTTGGTATTCCTAATGGTACTGCATGATTTTATATCATGGTTGATAGATTAGTCTCACAAGAATGCCGGAGAGGAAATGGATGTATAGCTAACAAGATTACAACAACAAAACATTCTAAAATAAATAATTGTAAATAAATTAAATTCATTTATAATATGCAGGGATTTTGGGAATGCAAGCAGCTTTCAAATATTATACTGTTCGCTTGTACTATTCTAGAATACGGTAGCACGGTATGGTCCCCGCAATACGAGATTCATATTAGACGTATTCAAAAAGTTCAGAATAAGTTCAACAATTTCAAGCAGATGTCTAACTTGATGCGCCGGCGAGAAATTAGAGAGTTTACGTTTTTTGTCAAAATTTTGAACGACATGATTGATGCACCCGGTTTACTGCAGCTATTGGGTATAAGAATTCCCGCACGGGACACCAGATGTACCTATCTTATGCGTATTGGTTTCGCCAGAACCAATTCCGCAATGAATAGACCAATGTTACGCATGACAGCTCTTTTTAATCGGCATCTTACGCTGCCAAACGTTTTTTCGACATCGGTGCGCGCACTTCGAGGTTTTGTAACCGGTGTTAGAGATATTAATGTTTTAGTTGCATGTGTGTACTTTTGTGTAGCTGTACTATATTTTAGAGACCGAGGTTTATATTTGTTATGATAGTATATGTTGTAAGCCAATCGAAGGTTGCTAAATTTGTGTTAAGTTTAATTTTGTTTTTGTAGTGGAGACATGTTATTGGCTTCGGCTGTTTGTCTCCCAAATTTAATTAAATAAATAAATAAGTAAATAAATATACAAATAATTGATATCTGCCTAATCTGATTCTATGATTAAAGCAATCAGATCGTTTCACCTCGGAAGCACCAAACGCAACAAGTCATTCTAAGTTGCTACACCTCAAAAAATCCAGGATCTCCAGGATTACAATATTTTACACTTTTTAACTGTGTGGTCCTTTTTCTTATACAGTAATGTAAGACTAATTGTTACTTGATAATATCCTTAAATTCGGCGATTTTGAACTATCAAAATACTCATTTTAATGCAATCGTATGGAGTTTTTCTTAGTGATGTTTGATAAAGCTTTTAATGTCTTAATGGTAGCGGAAACATTTTATGTCCTTACATAAAAACATGTTTTAGAAAAATATAATTGAAAATTAATTAATAGGTAAAGTTTTCGGAAATGAGAACTAAAAATTGCAAAAGCGTGATTTTAACAACATTTACAAATTTATATCTGCTGAACTAAATCTCCTAGAAACCATTAACTCTAAAGGGTCTCATGGTTAAAGTTAAACTCTGTTAACATTTGATCTGAAATTCTGTTCAAAAATGTTGCGATAACAGAAATACATAAATAAGAATTAGTGACAAAGCCAGAGTAAGTCCTGGTTTTATCAATAGATTGTAATGTAGTTATTGATACATAAGTTAAAAAAATAAAATAAAGAAATAAATAGTTATAAATGTTATCACTGTACACTATGTTTCATCTATAATACATGTGCACCATAAATAATTGTAAACAAAGTTAATGCCATTAAATGATTAATTGTGACAATTCGTACAATTCGGACAATTCGTAATTTATATTGTATAATAGTATTTGATCAAGTGCTTAAATGGTATAATTTAAATTAGTGTACCCCGTTTGTGGAATTAGTGGTTTATTATATTTTTCGTACTCTCAAGCGAACAATTAATTTACCACGTATTCTCATTATGCGCAATTCAGATTAACATTGGCCACAAAGCCCGCCGGTCCGGAGTTGTTAATGTCATTCAGATTACACGGAGCGCTGTGACACCGCTAATACAAATTATTCGATGTATTGTTCGTGTTTCATAAAACTGAACTAGTGCATCCGCCACTAGACTCAGTCACAACCTAATTCTCGGGTTCAAGTCACTATTTATCACTACCTAAATTATGATTTTTTACTTTAACTTACAAATGGACAATTTTTACAACTGATTTATTTTTAAACAAATGTATACATTTTCATGTTGGTTACTAGATGTTGCTTCTTCGCACGCACGTATTTTGAGAGGTGAGGTTTCTTCTTTCATTCTAAATGTTTTTTGGGGTGCTGAATCCGAGTTTCAACTTTGCTAAAATTTTCCTACTTTGTGTAATGTGCGTGTAATTCCAAAAAAGCTTAGATTCTGATAAAACTACATTAAATTCCGTACAAATTGTATAACTTAATCATTTATTTTGGCCAAACTGTGTAGCCGCTAGAGCGCGTTGAAGTTTTATTTCACGATACACACAACGAAACGTTGTCTCAATTCAAAGCAACCTTTGTTAATGCAAAACAACGGTTGTTTTAATTATACGCAAGAATATATATCGTTCATTGAAGAGAACCTTTGTTTTGACCGGTTGTCTTTCTTTAAGAATGTATAAAGTGTGTTCTTTAAATCAAAAGGTTGGGTAGTTAGATTAATCAGTTCACATTTTTGGATTCACCTACTTCTTTTGTATATGAACCACGTTATTATGAAACCAATAATATTTTACATGGAATGCACTGAACATCCAGTCCCTTCTTAGAGTCTTTTCCATCATTACTAGAATTGTTGGACATTTCTACGTCAGGTACATTGACGGTATAATAGCACAATCACTGATTCTGCATAGACATGTATGCGATTTTATACCCTTTAGGAGACCCTTCTTACGACGAGAAACTAAAGCGCCATCTATCGGTGCGTTCACATTGTTTTCAAAACAACGACTTTCTTAAATCCATACAGTCGTTTTCTTAAAGCAAATATTTAGGTTGTTTTGTATTGAAGAAATATTCTTATTACAAGAATGTGTTGTTTTAAAACAAATTACGTTAAGAATGTCATTTTCTTAACATTAGACAACCATTTATGTGTGTACGCGAAACCGTAACTCAGAAGCCGTTGAACAAAAATTCAGTAGAGACCTATATTACTACTATTTATATTTCCTTTCCATCCGTTCATATGACAATCTGTAGTCTCTTTATTTCCACAATAAGCCACGTGTCTTTAAAGCCATGGTATCGAAGAAATGTCCAGTATGACAGGTATGGGTAAGCCGGCCTTGGTATATATCAGTATATATCTGACATTCTTTTTTTTCACGTGATATGTCACGTCACATTTTTTTTCAGCTCTCTACCAGAGCTTAAAATTTTAGCCATGGGAGCATCCTGGGACCAACGGAAGATGGAAGTAATCAAGTCTGGACTGGACCCACATCATCTGGAGCATATCTAACAGCGAGATCTTCTTCAAAATCTTAACCTAACCAGTTGGCTTAGCGTTCATGATTGATTTATTCCCGGATCTGTTGCCGGAATATTGATCATCGATGAAGATCTCAACGATGCAGAGGAGGTTGCCCTAATGTTACCAGATGGTGACATTTTTGGCTCGCCTAACATCGCTTACCGTCCGGCTTCTTCAAAATCTTAACCTAACCAGTTAGCTTAGTCGTTGAAGATCTCAACGATACCAAGGAGAATGGCATGGCCCCGGCACTCACTGTCACTGTCACTAACAGTGATTTTTTGTCAAAATTGACAAGCTGTCAGGTCTGCACTTTTTTAATGTTTACCTTTACCTACATTTCCTTTAGCCCATGTAGAGGAAGGTCGTGTTCTTATGGAAGTGGCAGGAAGTTGCTCTTTATGAACACCGAGAGCGCCCCGTACTCTTCTAGAGTACCGACAAGTGCCCTTTTGCTGACACACAGACGTCAGTGCCACCTCCGGGCATGCCTAGGCTTCAGTTACACGCATGTAGAAGAGGGCCGTGTTGTTGTGCGTAATAAGCTGCATTCTGACATCTGATCCATGTTGGGCAAGACGACGGACACCAGAGGTGCGTTATTCTATCATTCACCACTTCAAGAAGACCACAAGTGACAGAAAGCTACTCTTGGTGTACACCGAGAGCACCCAGTAAACTTCTAGAGTGCCGCCAGATATATCTATCTGGCAGTGGTCCCAGCCAGTGTACCTTTTGCTGACACCCAGCTGTCGGCGCCTCCTCCCGACATTGGCCAAGCTGTAATTTCAGTAATGCATTACACAATTCAATGATATTTTTGAGATTCAACGCATTTGAATACTAAAAGAATAATAGTCCTCAGTTTTGGGGGAGGAGTATGTGCATCAAAATATTATGGTCTATTTTGCAAAGTTAGTGGATCAAACTGAGGTTCCTCAGTTTATTACTTTGTGTTCAATAATTATGGCGACTTACCGTTAAGTTAGACAAACCTCACAATGAGATCATCAACAACTCCCCAATCGATTAGTTATTGATTGTTGAAGTTTTGTAATTGTGAATATCGAACTATTCAACAATATGCAGAGACCAAAGGTCAACTTTTTTTGTATCTTGCGAATTCTGGCGCAATATCCTGGGACGCTGATGACTGGTCTAAAGTACCCTTTCAAGGCAGACTTCCTTATATTTGGTACCAGTATACAATATCCCAACCGTCAGAACCAGGAACGTTTCCTATCGGAAGCCAGTATTTAGACCATATTGAAATGCGTACATTGGGCAAAGAATCTGGGTGACCATATTTGGTCGTTATTCAGGGCCGACTAAGATATGTTGTATCAAGGTGGACCAATTCTTCTGATCAGTTTCTGCCCCCAAATTTTCTTAAGAAAGAAGAACCGGGTGACTCTAATAGTAAATCAAATTTAGTGGAGATTGAGATTTGTCATCACTTTCCAAAATTGCAAATTCTGTTCGTGAATTATAGCTCTATTACTCTGTTACTCTAGTAATTATTAAAATCAAACTCTAAATATTCAGAGAGAATATTTCAAAATAATGGAGATTGGCAAAATTTTTAATGTTGCCTTATAATTTGAAATATATTTCGGTCTATACAAGACTATTTTAAAGAAAGTGTCTTGTCTTTTAAGCAACATTCCTTAGCTACCATATTCTTGGCTTGAGTGCTGTCATTAGATGACTCTATATAAGGTGGTTCACTCCGTATAAAGACTGAAATGTTTTCAAATGAAAACTTTTAGATATCCCTATCGCATTGCTTTGTATCAAGAAAATTGCTGTCGAGCATTTGACAGATTAAGCAAACCATCCCAAGGATGTTTAGGACGTAAAATTTGTTTGTTTTCTAAAAATAAATTAGAGCCGATTTTGCTTCAAGATCATTAAAAATAGACTAATATCTGATAACTGAATTCAGCTAATTAATTTTGCTGCCAAAAGGATTACTCAATGTTTGGATACGCCTTCTATACTTTTATTTGTACCGAAAAGTATTTAATCGGGGCACGCTTGTTTGTTCCTGGTTAAAGAACCTAATTTCATAGCGGCTGAAGTCCCCCATTTTTTTTTGTGGCAAACAACATTCTTTATTCTTTCTTATATTTGCACCTCTAGAATACTCTCCTAGAAGTAATCCTACAACAAATTTCAGTTGTGCGCTTTGGCCGTTACAACCGCAGTTGTCCTATTGTACAAAGCCTTTCCCTGTTGACAGGATAGATGTCAACCAAGCTCTAAACCGGCTAGGGATTAGGTATGGAATCAACAGATGTTGCTCATAATTCTGCTGCAAATTTTTAAATTCACATAACTTAAAGCGACATTTGGGCTGAGATAAAGGGAATTTTCATTTAAATTGCCTATTTGACCAAAATTTTCAACGTTATTAACTTGCGTATCCTCCACAACGAAGTTATTACTTCCTTCGGTCATTACGGCATCGCAACGTTGCATGCGTGTGTGTCATATGTTTTATATGACTATTAGTACCATGACTATTAACACCTTTTGGAGTCTGCCCAATAGGTTTTTACTCTTTCATTAAGAAATGCCTGCTGCACTTTTCAGATATTTTGAGCGGTTTGGGTGCGCAAATCAAAGATTCCTGACACTCCTGTATAGGCAGCTGACTGTTAATATAAGCCTTGAAAGATATATTTATCTTTTTTTACACTTGTTTTGTTACAATAACAAACTTAATAATTGGGTCTAAGATGGATCCCAAAAGTTACGCTAACGGGGCAATTACTTTGTTTGTTGCGTTGGATCGACCAAGGGCGTGAACTTGGAGCAGCTAAATGGACCGTTTATATCTGCGGTCCTTCTCCCGCTCACGGGCAGTCCCATAAGTCTGCTCCAGTCCTGGGGGTACGCGGACCCCTAAGTTGGCGATCGCTGGTTTATATTAACCATTTGGATACGGAGGTCGGCTCATTGTTGATACGTTCCTGTGAACCGTTACCAATAATTTGTGTTTTTACTTCTGGACAATAATAACCGCGCAGCCGCTGCTGGGTTAGTTCTTTAAGTGACAGTTCACCATGACTACAGTCAAAACAGTCTAGAGTTGTCTTTATAGTCAATCATATGTAAATTAGATGCTGAGCCATCAAAACACTAAGGAATTTATTGGATACCCTTTCTTTATTATTTGTGGATAAAGTTTAGACCGCTCATGTTATCTGAAACTACCGGTAAACGGTGTTGTCAAGTCCCGTCCAACTAAGCTTAAGTTTTTACTTGGTACTCAGCAATTGTATTCAATTATATTACTTTTCGAGGCAGTAAGAAACAATATGCATATCAAATATGGGACACCATTAGACTTATTGAAATAAAGAAAAGCCTAATTAAAAGATCTAATTAATTATACTTTTGCCTTTGTCCGCTGCTCATCGCGTTCAAAGATTTTCCCAATGGTTATTACACGTCTAATTTTATTCATAACCATATGCAATTAATTCCAGTCTTTATTTATATACATCTATGTGTGTTATCTGTTGCTGTAGGTACGATTGTTTATCTATAATATTAATCTTTTTTACAAAGTACATTTACCGATTATTTACAAAGGTCTACATCATGATATATACCTACTTATTGTTTATAGCCTTAAAAGGGCCACATAGACAGGTATATTAAAGTATTTATACTAATTAGTACATTGGAATTATTAAAAGTTGATTCATATGTATTCCGTACTGATGACGACTAATAGTCCGAAACACGTGCCTATGGTTGCTTTCTTCGATGACGGAATTACCCGATAATTACCTTTCTCCATATGTATTTCATGCACTTGTCACAAGTCATGCAAGCATTGGCATCTAGTCTTGTGTTGGCAGTTTGCCTAAATTGGTTGAAATACCCACAATTTTGCAATTGTTCTTCAATTTTACAACTGCATGCATGAAAAGAAGTTTGATGAAAGTTTTTACATTTGACTCTTTAACTTTGAATAACATGATAACGATATATTGTTGCAATAACATGTTAACAAAATGTTAACATGTTCTCTCAAGTGCATTTTGTTGTTTCTTATTCATAAACAGACGATAATGCTGTTTTGGCTCTAAATTGCTCTGTGCTTTAAACATCTACAGATTGTCATATGAACGGATGGAAAGGAAATATAATTAAATGATTAAACGAACTTACCTTAGTGAAGTTCTATCATAATTATATGATCTTTCCATCCGGAATATGACATAACCCACCCTTCCTTTGTTTAGACTTTCCCGAACCCTGACCAATTTAGAGACCCTATGCTTTCAAGAGAATGTCAGATATATACTGATATATACCAAGGCCGGCTTACCCATACCTGTCATACTGGACATTTCTTCGATACCATGGCTTTAAAGACACGTGGCTTATTGTGGAAATAAAGAGACTACAGATTGTCATATTCCGGATGGAAAGATCATATAATTATGATAGAACTTCACTAAGGTAAGTTCGTTTAATCATTTAATTATTGATTAAAAACTATATATTTGGTCTTTTCAATTAATACCTAATGTATTATTTATTTTTTGATACTCTCACATTTACTGTGGTAGGGTATATTGAGTTTGTCACATCATTTGTTTGTAACTACCTTAAGGAAGCAGGTATAGACTTTTGATCAGCATTGAAAACGGAATTTGTTAGCTATATCCGTCTATCTGTCTGTCTGTGTACACGATAAGTGCAGTAATTTTGAAGGAATTGATCTGAATTTTGGTATACAAGCTTATCTCTTGAAAACTAGGAACAACTTCATAAAAGGGCAAAATCGGTTCACTCCATTTTTATTTTATTTTTCAAATATTTTACTGTGGGTGTATTTTGCTTGTATTTAACTTCGGCCCGGATGAAGATAATTGTCTTACTAGTTTTTATTAAGTCTGCGACTCTTAGGGGCTTCGTTTAGCCTAATATGACATAAAATATCAACCCAATCTCATGGCTATACGGTTTGGCCAAAATAAGTGAGATGTGCAATTTGTAGGGAAATTAAAATCACATCATTGCCTTTTTAACTAACACGAAAAGTGGGTTTTACACAAAGTAGGAAAATTTGGCCCTTACTCAGCACGCTCTAGCGGCCAAACAGTTCAACCAAAAATTCATTTCGTGGGTGTTCCGATAGGAAATTGAAGGTGCAAAAAAATTCCAAAAACCTGGCCAGTAGCGAAAGCATTTTTCATTTAGGTAAAACTGAGTATTCTAAGGTTTAAATGGTCCCGATTACTAATCCGAAATAAAAACTTGACAAAAACAAAATGGCTGGTCTAATATGGCGTACATTTATTCAGAAACTACTTTCAATTTCAGATATTTAGTATTGGTGGGATTTGTGGTCGCAGTTGATAAATTCGAAATAAAATATTAGAAAAACAATATGGCGGACATTAAGAATATAAGAATAAGCATAAGAATATTTATTTACAACTCAACGTAATTACAGTGATAGTCAACAAATATAGTGCACAGATGCAATATGGATGGATATTATTTTATTGAGAGGAAGAACTATTCTAAGCTGTATGGGACCATCTGGACGAGGTCTCTTCAGATGCGCCTTTAGAATGGTGGTTGTATATCTTCTGAGCTCTTCTCGCAGTGCACAGTAGAGGCGAAACCTTATTGAGGAACCCTCAGTACCTTTCAATCGCCGAAACGGGACTTCGGCAAGTTCTGGTGTTATAAGATATTGGCATTTTTTCTTAAATCTATTGATTGCAATTAACACCTGTTGCAAAATAAATGTGGCGAGAAGGGTCAGTATATCAAACACTTTAAACAGAGATATCATCTAACATGATGTCAATTGTCCCACTCCGACTATGGCACGAATCGCTTTTTTAGTAGTAGTAGGACTTTTGGTGTTTATGCCGAGCATCCCCAGGTTGAAGTTCCGTAAGTGAAGACAGCATGGAAAATGCCATAGTAGTCCAAAATAGCAGCCTTCCTTCCCACTATCGAGGATACACGTCGGATGCCATAGATGGCACTCGACAATCTTGCGCTCAATCTATGGTCCTCCTCATTACACGCCAGCTTAGCATAGAAATGGATACTTAAGTATTTAGCAGACTCCTAGTTCTGCAAAGCCTCGCACCTCCTTGACGACGTAAACCTCTGTTTTTTCTTTGTTGAGTAGAAGTCGATTCTCGGAGAGCCATTGCTCAGCATTTTGCAGAATCTACGGCATCTGAAGTCGCAAGCTTGTGAGGGCAACATCGGCAGAGGTGAGGACCACGTCATCGACAAAAAGGACCGATGAGCAACACAAGCTAGCTGGCAGATCGTTTAAAGAAGCTGAATGGACCGATCACACTTCCTTGGGCCACTCATCTAGACAAAAGTTTCACAGCCCACATCTTTCGCCAACGAAGTTTATAAAGGGTCTGTTTTCAAAGTAGGACGATAGCAGTGCATACGCCGATCACCGAATAATATATCTCTCCAGCTTGGCTAGTAAGACCGTGCGGGAGTTAGTATCGAAGGCTTTGCTTAGGTAGCAGAAGATAGAACCACTGAAGCTGCCCTCCTCTAACGCCTCCTCAATTCCCCCTAACATCGTCAAGATATCATCTCTCGTTGAAATACCTCTTCAGAATCCAAACTGTGTCGGTGAGAAGATATTCCTGGAATCCATAAAACTCGCCGAGCTATCATAGATAACCATTTCTGTTATCCTCAAAAATATGGGCAGTCGCGAGATAGGGCTATACTTGCCTGGTTCGGATCTATAACCGTTTTTTGCAGGTGGATTATCTTGACTTGCTTTAGTGTATCCGGCATCACATCATATTCTAAACATCTGTTGATGATCTGGCTTAGTGGTAGTGATATGGATGTTGATGTGCTTTAAACAATATTGTAGTGTTTAGTCCATATACAGTGTGTCTCACGGGACGTTGGATTGTATGGATACTTTTTTTATTATTAGAGATAGAAAGTCGGTTAAATGGACAGTGCATATTTATATGCTGTTTTATAATCTGTTCAGAAAACAGTTGAATTCCAAATGGTTCCCAAGCTATTTTAAAAAAAACAAAAATTGTGATTTTTTAATAATGATCATAGCTTCTTTATTTGTGATCTCATTAAAAAAAAGCATTTTGACATTATAAAGGCACTTTTTTTCTACAACTTGATTGTCAGTTAAAAAAAAATTTTGCCAATGGATTCGCCAGAAACAATCGAAACTTTTTGTTTTTCTTATGGACGCCATATTGGTTTTATAGATGTTTGGATTCATCAATTATTTCTGAGTAATTTGGTATGCCACATGCCATGTTTTTATTACAATAAGGTAATAGAATTTACTGAAAGTTGTACTGAGAATTGCTGAAAATCGCATGCTGCCATGGAAGACGTTGAATGAAATTGGTGAAAACCCAGAATTTATAAAACAATATTATGGTTCGATGAAACATTTTTCTAACTGCGGTATTTTTAACTGAAAGAAGACGCACTACTGGGCTCGCAAAAATCAGCATCTTTTGTACCGCGCCATAGTCAGGTGTGGTTTGGTTTTAATGTATGGTGCGGTATAGTGGCCAACCGATTAACCAAACCAATTTACAAAAATTTAACTTCGTATATGTATCGGCAATACTGCTCTCTTAGGACGTGGAAGAAAGAATGGACGATATACCGTTGGCGTTATGCTAAGGTTCCAACAAGACGAAGCACCACATAATGCCCGAATCGTGAGGAACTATTTAGATATAAAACATAAGCGGAGAGTAATTGCTACCTATTCAGAAGTATCCTGGCCACCAAGATTGCCGGATCTTAGCCCTTGTGATATTTATCTATGGAGTGACTTAAAAAGTAAATAAGGTGTTTATAATTTTGGCAGCGTTGGAGAGTTGCGTGACGCCGTCATAGCCGCTAGAACCCTCGGTAAGGTCACCATATTACGGGATACTGTGAATGCGTCCATGAAAAAGGCGAGCCAATTGAAAACATTATTTAGTTTGTTAAAATGTTGTTAATTTTTTTCGTTTATCTAGTTAATACAAATAAATACATTCCAAAAGTTTACTGTAACTTGACTATGGGCACATAAATACTGCATCACTCAAATGTGTTTTTCATGGCACCATGCGATAATTTCAGATATTAACTAAAAACTCCAATTTTGTTGGCTTATTGTATTCTAAATATAGTAAGTGGCATACCAAATTACTCAGAATAAAATCTGAATCCAAACATGTATAAAACCCATATGGCGTCCATAAGAAAAACAAATGTTTCGTTTGTTTCTGACGAATTCATTAGCGAAAAAATTTTTAAACTGACATAATCAAATTGTAGACAAAAAAGTGCCTTTATAATGTGCAAACGCTTTTTTGATGGTATCATAAATAAAGAAGTTATGACCATAATTAAATAATTACATTTCTTGGTTTTTTCAAAATAGCTTGGAAACCATTTGGAATTCAACTCTACCGTGATCTTCAAGAGCAACAGGTTGTAGTTATTGGCTTGCGTGGAAAAGCTAGCAGTAATTCTATGTTCCAACATGGCGTAGTATTCATAAAATTTCTTAGGATGGGGGATGAGATCGTCCAATGACTGTCGAGCCCTGCGTGTCTCTTTATAATTATAATCCAATTTATAACTCGACAGGCAGCTTTAGATTTATTGCTGGCTTTTTGTCTCTTTTGAGTATAGTAGATATTTTATGCAATTTATACTTGGGATAAGTTGAACTTTTTGTAGTTGGTGTAATATGGTTTTGTACTCCTAATCATTTGTTTGTTTGTAGGTTTCCATTATCAGTGCCAAGGTTCCCCTAGTTCCTCTCAAGGTCGGATTGAATGAAGGTTTCCACCCGCTGACAGCTGCTGATCTGACTGGAATTGTGGCTGCCTTTTTACGGAGTAATATATTGATGAAGCTCTGCATCATTTTATTTGGGTCGTCAGTTCCATAGACTTCATCCCAGTTTTCTTCGTCCAGTTCTTGTTTGAGGTACCCGAGAGTGTATCTGTTGTAGATGTCAAACAGTGTTGATTTGCGTCTTAGTGTACTGATGTTGACTTCAAGTAACACAACCACGCTGGTCACTCAGATCGATTGGTGACATATTAGAAGCAACATTCGGAGGGACAGTTGACCATAATTTTGTCGACACAGGAACCAGACGTTGGAGTCGTTCTAGTGGGTGCTATTGTCGTCGGTCTCTTATTGAAGTAGCGCAATGTGTCCATCCAAGATGAGCACGCAGGGGTTGGCTTTAGGAGATCGATATTAAAATTTCCCGCCAGCATGAATGTAGTTGTGTATTTGTTTTGGATCAGAAGCTTCGAGAGTGTCAATGACACCTGTAAATTGCTCCACGCATGCAGAAAGAGGTCTATATATGCATATAACCACGGTGTCGAGACCCAGCACCCATCTCGCAGCCACCCTCAATTGATAATTCGTCTATCTGTGGCAGATACTTAGCTTCGAGCTTGTCACTGACATAAACGACAATAGGTAGACCGCCCGTATAACCTCGGATGTTCTAAATGATGCTATTGATCGTATTCATCCAATGTTCGCTAATACAGAGAATATCCAGACGATAAACATACAGGTGTGCCTGTACTGGAATGGCGTCAAGACCTGATGTGTTAATTGTACTGGTGCCAATAACTGTTTTGTCGGACCCCAGAGTGGAAAAATATTTATTAGTATTTAGCGTCGATTTAGAACTTGGCGTCGCTTGATGTCGATCATATGACGGCGGTTTATTGGTACTTTTATTTTTATTTGTGTATCGTTGAGGGAAGTTATAGCAAGTTGGCTGCTTGGTGTGCTCACTGCTCACTCACATTGGTCTTCTTATCAGTGCCACAGGAGTTAAGCCTATCACCATGCTCTTTATTAGTCGCAGCTTTATTTACTTTTGAGAAACACTGCTTGTTCCCTTCACGATGGCACTGTACGGTATGGAATTGCTAATGCTTCAGTTAAGAGTGTCTGCATCTGGCGCAGTATTGGTGACACTCGGGTTTGGCGAGATGTTACGATTTAGGTAACGTTCCAACAGATTGACCTTTTCCTTGACAAACTGTAGTTTTCCTCAAGAATGCGGAATTTCTCCTTTTGCTCTGCAATTACTTGATTCAGCAGTTTAAGTTCTAGGTTGAGAAGTTCCAAATTGTGATTTTGGTTAGTGGAATTAACCTCACTTTTCTGTTTGTTACAGCCGCAAGTATTGCCACTTTGGGGCTTATCCTCTGTAGAGTTTTCTCCCTCAGCTATGATGCGATGAGGTTTTCATTAATCCTTAAATCACTTTAAATTTAGCTGGAACTCGCTATTAGGGAGAATTGGAATCGCTGATCATGAATCTGAATTGAAAATTAAAGAAAAAAAAAACACACGTGTTGATCTCACTACTCAACCAGACATTACTTGTAATAACCAATCTATAAGTTGTGCATTTACATGAATTTAATTTAATTTTTAATTTGCTGGTAATGCCTATGTAACTTCCAGCTTACTTGACTGTGAACAAATTGTTATATAAATCAATTTGTTGTAAACATGTTCACATTTATACTTATATATCTGTTTTCTTTCATCTTGCAAATAATTGTCTTCTTTTCAGAAGAACCGACCGCTGCTCGAACGTATAAATACCTATATAAAATGTATCTATCTACTTACTCTCCAATATATGTTCCTGGATACCACAAAAGTTCCCGACATCTAACTGCGCCATGATACACGAAAATGGTTTATTTTTTACCTTGTTCGAGAGAGTTATGTTACTTTATGCTTGGCTAGGCAGCATTTCTTATATAATCGGGTCAATTTAATGGGAAATTACAGCTGTGCTTTTTAAGTGTATTTATTGATATAATTGAAGAAATTAAACGAAAGTTAGGTTAGTTTGATTAGTGTGAAAACTTTAAGTGTATCTATTGGTACATAATTGGTAAAAAATCAGAGGTTTTATAGCATTGTGTACGGGGTTTTTGTCGTCTACAGGGTAAAATATTGTATGTTTTTTTATAGTTTTTATTAAATTTTTATTTAAATAATTACGGAAATACGGATATTTAGTTAATAAATTTCAGCAATTATGTAATACCTCCGCGTCTTTTAATAGTGTGTTTTCTTACTTTCTTGCCGTTTCAATGTAAGGGGCATAAATACTCCTTACAAAGTCGATCACAGACCTTTAACGGACAACAATCTTAGATAGAGGGTTTCGACAAAAGAGCGCCTAGAATCTAAATGTGAACGTAGAATAAAATACATTTGTTCCGATATAAAAACACTGAATAAAAAGTGATAAAATGGACTTTCCGGTACGTTTGGTCTCTATCATACTTGAAACTGAACAAAACCAACTTGTTGTAGTTGTTTTAATGACTATTTTATGTCTGTAATCTCATAATATAAATTGCTTTGCTCTGTGCAGGTATTGGAATTCAAACGTGGAGCGAAATAGCATGAAAACTGCCAAATCATCATTTCGCCAAACAAAAATTTGGTGTGGAAGTAAAGCCGGGGCTACACTTTCGTATACTTTCCAAATATCAAATATTTGCCAAATGTTGAATATTTGACAAATAAAATCTCAGCTCAAAAATCCACCTCAAAAATAGATATAAATATTCGACTGGCTGTCTGCATTTGTTTTCAAACCAGAAATCAGTTTTGCATTTTTTTCTTGTCTGGAGTAGGTTGTAAGTGTAGATTGATAATATATGTACATAATTACAAATAATTTATACAGGTGTCCCACGACGAGCTGGCATTAGATGTATATGAAATGAGAGATTAAAAATTTGTGTACTCATATTTTGTTGGACAGGATCGTCTCATGTAAAATATTTTGAATTTTCGGTTACTTCCGGTTACACCGAAAATGATGTCAACTTTTATATTTCAAATGCAACACCCTGTATTTTATCGCATTTTTCAAATCTTTATTAAATGTTAGATTAATTCTATGTTACATTCCCTATACCTAACGTGTGTTATAATTTGAACAGCCTGTATAACTTTTAGAAGAGTTCTACCGATGTGTCGATAATACGTTACCTTCACAACAATTTTGTCGGACAACTTTTCTCCAATGGTCACAGGGGAGAATTTATAAGTAATTGAAGGTAACCGCGCAGCTGTCATTTTTCAATGAAAGAATTGAATATCTCATAAATGACACATGTTAGGTATAGGGAATGTACATAAAATTGATCTCAAATTTAATAAAGATTCCGAAAATGCGATAAAATACAGGGTGTTCCATTTGAAATATAGAAGTTGACATCAGTTCCGATGTAACCGGAAGTAATCAAAACTCAAAATATTTTAGTTGAGACGAACGTGTCCAACAATATAATAGTTCTACAAATTTTCAATCTCTCATTCTCCATATACTTCTAATAGCAGCTCGTCGTGGGAGACCCTGTATAGTAATTTTATTTCTATTGAGGACGAAGATAGTATAGAATTTTGATTTAGTGATTTTTACTTTCCAAAAACGTTTTACATAGACATTTTAAAATACTGATGTGGCCAGGCACATACTATTTGCCAGAGTTTCCTAACGCAAACGCTGATGTGACAATACTGTCAATAGTTGTGCATCCAATCCTGGGATCCCGGGATTTCCGGACTATTCAGGTACCGTAATCCCTGAATCATCTGAATCCCGGTGCTACGTTGCTGGTGGATTTTTAGTAAAATATCTAAATATTATTCTCACAAATGAATGAAGAAGCATACCAAATTAATGGCAAATGCCATTAAAAAGGACAATACTCGCTAGCTCGTCGTACAAATGAATGTAGGACTTGTGTTTCTTCATTGTTTCATAAAGTTTTCACACATCTACTATTAACATTTGTGCGATTAAACAAATCGACTCAAATCAAATCGAATCTTCGTCTGAATCAGTAACGTTAAGTGAAAAAAGTTTCGGCTAATAAAAACTATCATATAATACATCACATGTCCTATTTTGCTTATGATGTTATTAAAATTTCCGTACTTCAATTCTATTTATCCCTCTGCATCTTCCAAACGGTAAATTTGGGGCTTTATTTTCTTCTCAAAAGTTTACCTCTCTGTACTTATATACATTTAAAATACGGCAAGGTGTATAGGGAACACTTTGTACACATTAGAACGGTGAAACAAATATATAATGTTGAAATAATATAAAAATCATGATATCTATGAAATGATTCATCAAGTACCATAGAATAGATTCCCACATAGATGATTAGAAACCTTAATTGTGTTGGTAAACTTTAAGGTATAAGGAAATTCCTACAGAATAAGAAAAAATTTGCACTCCACCAATTTCAAATTAAAAAAAATCTGATGTGGCCAGGCACATGACTTTATCATACAATATATAAAATTAATAGTTTAGCTGCATGAGAATCTATTCTATTGAGATAAATCGTACGTATTGTCAAATCATCAGCATTTGACACTACCTACACTACGTCATTAGAATAATAGTTATTTATGTCACAAATGCCGAAAGTACGGAATAGCGCGACGAGCGGTGATGCGGCGCGTCACCGAAGGCGGAGTGTCGCCGTCGCATATGAGCAAATCGCGCTATCTAGTTTTTAGATACGTATTTAAAAAAAAATAAATGATTTCTGTATAGTAAATGCTAGGTTGGTACCACTTTGACGAAACGTGCGTTCCGATTGGTAGGTAATTGTAGCTAATGGCGGTGGTAGAATACGAAATTATAGTATTTCTTACATATCGTGATAATGACAGTAGTATGCATATGTGCCTTCTTTGCAAGCCAAAATCTTTTCTGGTTCCCCTATTGTTACAGCTCTAAAACAAGTACTTAATTTCGATGAACTTGCTACATCATGAATTGCTTCTGTTTATTTGATGTATGTTTTGCAATATCGTTTCGGCGACCTCCCGATGTAAAACTGTATTTTAGTTCTGACTGGGAATTAGGCCTAGTAATTTAAAAAAATCTGATGTGGCCAGGCACATGACTTTATCATACAATATATAAAATTAATAGTTTAGCTGCATGAGAATCTATTCTATTGAGATAAATCGTAGGTATTGTCAAAGCATCAGCATTTGACACTACCTACCCTACGTCATTAGAATAATAGTTATTTATGTCACAAATGCCGAAAGTACGGAATATTGCGACGAGCGGTGATGCGGCGCGTCACCGAAGGCGGAGTGTCGCCGTCGCATGTGAGCGAATCGCGCTATCTAGTTTTTGGCAGGAGCGACATCAACGTTTATTGTGTTGCTTTTTAAGAAATACGTATTTTAAAAAAAATAAATGATTTCTGTATAGTAAATGCTAGGTTGGTACCACTTTGACGAAACGTCAAGTTTCAAGGTGCGTTCCGATTAGTAGGTAATGGTAGCTAATGGCGGTGGTAGAATACAAAATTATAGTGTTTCTTACATATCGTGATAATGACACATATTAGTTTGCATGTGCATAAACATGAGTCACTATCAATTTTCTATTGGAAATACTATAACGGCGTCTGCTACCACTGCCATTATCACTAATGAAAACGCACCTTAAAAAGGTAATTAAAATTCTGACAGATTTATATTTGTTCATGACACATCCCTACCAAAATACTAAAATAAAACTACACTCATCGCTATACTTTATTTATAATTTTCTCAATGTATCGTTTTTGGAATTAGATATAAAGACGGGTTGATATTTCTTATCAACAAATAATCAAATTGGTGATCTTACTTTATTTGAAATTTGTATTTTAAAATTTGCCGCACTACAGCGGCAACGTTCCATAGTGGTTCTCCAACCTCTGATGAGATCAGCTGTTTACGAATGTGACAACACAAAAAAATATTTGTCAAAATCCTGGCTACTATGTAATTTCATATCAATGCAGATGCGACCGATCTCGATCAAATAGAATTTGCTCTTGAAGCTAAACTATTAATTTTACCAAAAAATTTCATAGGCATAAATTATTCGAAATTTCCTCTACTTTAATTTATTAATGACCGGTTTAAGGATGTTTTGTACTGAAGTTAAGCGTTACTTAATTGACCATTCAGTCAGTGAATTTATGACCGGTGTGAGTGATGTGTGATTGTTTGTTTTGTTTTGATTGCCAATCGTCTTTTTTAAAATGTGAGTGCTTGAGTCCATTATCTCTGATTCCGTTGTCTTTTGAATGTAAAATCTTATCCAGTACTGTTTCGGACGTGCATTTGTCCTATGATATACTTTTACCTATTTGTATTTGAATTATATGTGCTTTCTGACTATTGTCTATATCTTTGTAAGATCTTACGACAAATAAAGATTATTATTATAACTATTTAGTCGAAATTACAGAAATGGCGGCTCATTTCGAAAATCCTTCAAAAAGGCTTGGAATAACCTAAAAAGCTAAACTATTAATTTTACCAAAATATTACATAGGCATAAATTATTCAGAATTTCCTCTACTTTAATTTATTATTTAACTATTTTGACGAAATTAGAGAAATAGCGGCTCATTTGCAAAATCCTTGAAAAAGGCTTAGAATAAACTATCAGTTCCTTTGGACCCTTTTTAACCAAAAGCTTTTCAGCTCTAAGTTAGGTCATGAAACTTCTAATTATGAACTTTCGTCCCGATACCTTTAGTAGTTTTTCCGGAATCATCGCCACAAAAATCGTTTACACACACACGCACGCACGCACACACACACACACAGACATTTTTTTGTACCTTGGGCAAAAATGTTCAGGGGACCCAAAAAGACCTATTTCCGCTAAAATCTCAATTTTTTTTTTCGGCATGATTACAATACTTTAGCATACTGCGTATGATAAAGTAATAATAGAATGAATATTTTCGAATAGCCCCGTTTTTCGGTAATTTCTATGAAGTTCCACCTCATAGTAATTTAAAATAAGTACACACTACCTAGCACACTATTCAAAGATTAATTAATTCGTGTTTCTACTTATGTTAACCTCTCTTACATATTCTACATTTGATGACATTTGATTTATTACGCCGTGTAGAAATTGTTTAGACAAAGAAATACAGACATCCGGTGAGTTATATACATAACTTCAATTCTTCAATGTTTTGGTACTCTAAATTTTCCATATCTTGGGTAATCTTTTACCGATTGTATATAATATTGTCCCAATCAGTTAAAATAAAAAATAGTCGGGTAACCCGACGCTGGGATGGTCAATAAGTTTTGCAATCTTTGATAGATTGTGATGATCTTATCACCGTTTTCTTGCCATAGTCATCAAAATTATATCCCTAACAAATATTGAAAAAAAATATATTGCTGTTTGGTTCATATTAATATCCGTATTTTTGTAGAAGTTTCAAGGAAACTTCGAGATTTAAGCTTTAACAAAACACATCAAATGGAATTCGTCTGATCTTTTCCCAGTCATTTCACAACTGTTGTTAAACAGTATTGTCAATCTGTAAGCATGAGAGTCTGTACTGAAGACGCGTGTAAACTGGTCTTCTTTAGTTCGATTGTCGCAAGCCTGCAGGATCAAATTGTAACCCAATTCGATGCTATATCGACAGCGTACTGTTATTAGAACAAGAGGAACATACACGTTATTAAAGCACTATCACAGCAGTCAATTATGTCAATCGTTCTATTTATTTTATTTATATGCCTCATTTCTGATTTTTATATCCAGTTTTGTTTCATTACAGATGACAAAAACAACTAAATCACCGAAAGGAGAAAAACTGTTTGTTAAAAAATAAAGAAATGTTGAGTGTTGTAAAATACACATATTTTAATGAAACGGCTACAAGAGTACAAGTAAAGCTGAGCAAGTTCCATGAAGATTCCACAGGGTGCCTCACACTTTGACGGCCAAAACTTTATTTTATTCTCCCACTATAATAATCTTTAAGACTTGTAATTTAAAATGTATGTGGTAATCCTAATAAAATTGTTTAATAAGTGGTGATAAACTCATCAAAATCGATCAAAGATTTAAAAGTTATTGAAGTTCAAAGCTAAATTTGAAAAGTTTTACTAGCAACTAACGTTGCCAGTTCTCATTTATTTTATATAAGTCTCACGTTTTTAAGCACGTTCATAAAAAGACCGCTCTGTAGATTGCTCTTTAAAATTTGATCCACTTTGGTATTTTTGAGACTACAACGTTTTAATTAAGGTTGGCTTCGAAATGAATAGGCTACCAAATATACATCATACTTTTGTGATCAGTATTACACCGAAATTATTAGATATTTCCGTTCAAATTATACGTTAAATTGAGCTTGGAACCTTTCCCGATAATACAAAAAATATCCGGCTCAATTCTGTCGAGTCTAGGTGCTGGATTTTCAGCTTATTGGTGGCTATGTCGTAGTCTTCTTGCGATCAACTAAAAAACACTGATATACCCAGAATTCGTCACCTACATTTGACAGAATTGCGTGAAATATTTTTTTAATTATTAGCAAAGGTGCAACGGCCACTCTAACGTATACTTTTAATGTACAAACCTAAACATGCATATGTAATAACCGATTGAAAATTATAACTACATTTCTGATTTAAACGCAGCCTTAAATGGTGCTATAACAAACTTCTGATACCGATACTTCAAAAACAATATTGATAATAATGAGTCATCATTGAAAATTGGCGGAAAAATAAAATTAAAAATATAAAATAAAAGATTCCACCTTTAGTTGTTTGTGGCTTATGACATCATCGCCTTTTGTTTTTTTAATGTTAATCCTGTATTTTGCTTACTGTTTGTGGTAGAGCTTTTATTATTGTCTTAATGGAAGAGGAAACATTTCTTGAGAAAAGCACAATTAAAATTTGCAAAATATCGATATCTCTGGGGAGTATGCATGTTCTGAATGGAATATGAAAATGCCTTTTAGATAGAATTACTTAGTTGGTAATTTCGGACAAGCATGTAAGATTTTCGAAAAACGTGGGATAGAAATATGTAAAAGCAGAGCCCAGGGTCTCATAGTAAACTTTGCACTTTATCCTGAAATCCTGAAAGTTTATTCACAAATATTTTTTATTCATTTACAGCAATTCTTTAAGTAGTGTGTGGGCGTTGCAATAAAATAAACAACAAAAACGTGACGATATGAGACTTTCAAGTCCGGATTCTTTCTCAGTGCAAATAAATCCGCCAAACACACCCTATTCGCCTTTTATCCAAAAATACACCTTACCAATATTCCATTTTTTCAACTATCTTTCTCTGAATTTTTCTGATGACAGCTTATGAAACGTGCTACCATGAAGAAAATTAATACACATATGATAATTAACAAGAAAAATATGGGGTTGTCGTTTGTTTAAGGATCGATGACGTTATAAATCAAAAACAATCAGAGAAGAGAATTTTAATTTGTTAATGATATGTGTGTTTGTTAATTAAAAATCGACGTGTCAAAAGATTTTTGTAAATAACAAACCGTTTATGTATATCTCTTGAAATATCAAACACAAATCAATAGATACGTATTTATGGGCACCAATGAAACCGTTATCAAGTTGATCAGTCTCTGATATATTTTTTCATGATCTCATATATCTTTAGTAGTGGTCTCTTATATTTCGATAAGTATAGTCTGCAAACACTACTTGCAACTGTGCAATTTTTATGAAAATTCAGATATTCGTAAGAATCAAAACTGCAAAATGTTGAGAATTAATATGGCTTTAATACAGCGCACTTAAAAAGTTGCCAAAGTTTCGTTAATTCAAAACGTTATGGTGACCTGTGGTCATATTTGTTAGCAAAGTTTGAAAAGTCTGTTACATTCCATAGTTTAGATAATTCAGTAAAACTAGATTGCACCATGGCAATGGAGTTTTTATGCTTATGGAGTAGCAATGTTTAAAGTACGAACCGAGCATCTGGAGATTAAATTAGTGTGGCTACTTAACATTCATTTAGCTCAAATCAAACCAAGGAACAATATTTCTTTCATATAGGTAGATAAGAAAGTCTGGGCCGCTTCCGTCAAAACCAGACGTCCAATTATATTTTTTATTTATAGAATACAGCAACGGAGGAGATGAAGTGCCAAATTTTAATCTTTGGGCAATGTTTTCTGGACGTCAAGAAGAATATAGTTCCAAAACAACTAACAACAAAAGTCAAAATTATATACCTATTTTAATATTTACTAAAATTCCAAATAGTAACCCAAATCTAACAAAACGTCAAACGTATAAATAACGCGAGGCAAGTCGAACATTAGCTGCGACATAGGTAATCCATTAAAGAAAAAATTACTCACGTTCTTTTTCCTTGCCTGGTCACATCACATTTAGAAGTTTTCCGAGCGAAGTAAACGGAAAGCGACACAAGAAGAGAAAAGTTCGTAAGTGTCTTGGCAACCTATGTTGCTGCGCCCGTTAGTTAAACTTCTGAAATTATCACCGCGCTGAATGTTTTTATTTCAGGATTCATTACTTAGTTATGTACGAAAATTTTCGGACGACGTAAAGAGCGCACCCTCGCGAACCAACACGTTACGTCGCTTCCACGACGCTGTTTGCGAGACACTGAGACGCTCCGGACGCCGCAAAATGTTACTCCGGTCCAGCGCCATGCGTACAATACGGCCCTTTTTTCAATGATACTACATATATCCATCTACGCTTTCTTATAATGCAAAATAAAATTATTGTGACTTTCGTATATCCAGAAAAGTATACCATAAACCAAAAACAAATCTGTTTCAATAGATGCAATAACTGTTTATGTATTTCATAAAATGTGAGATTTTATATATGTAGTGATAATATTGTAATAGCGAATGGCACTTTTAAGATACAATTAAAAAAATCAAAAGTAGGACGAATCAGTTTATCCTAGGTCAAACTAATTTATACTGTTATGCAAACTCATACTCCAGGACAAACTGGTATGCCCTATGTCAATCCAATTGCGATTGACTAACCAAAACATGAGAAAATCTAAACTCTAAACTGCTCTAAACCCAGTCCTGGGTCAAGATTAACTGCTCCAACACTGTTCTAACTTGGTCAGGTTACTCTCCGGAACCTCTTTGAGTTCCAGTGAACAGAATACAAATGCCCAACAAACGCTTTTAGCAGAGTGAAATTAAATAAATAATAAAGTTTATTGTGTACTAAGATACAAAAGGTGAGTATAACACTAAAACAGTGATTTACAGTGATTATTGAAAATACTACCCTTCTTGAAATTGAAATTATATTGAAACATATCTTTCTGATGTAAAGATAGATTGAGGAGGTCACGTTTGAGTTACCTCATGATTACTGAATGACTAGTGAATCCCATTGTATTCAGGACAAACTTCACAATATATGAGGCAAGGTAAGTGAATAATTTTCTAAGAGAGGACAGGCGATGCTCCGGTACAGATGCCATGGTAGACACGTGTCGAAGATCTCTGTCGTGGGCGGCGTTATGAAGTTGGTTCTTTCGGCCAAGTAAGCTAGAAGACCCTGGGCCACTGCAAATCGCACAATGCCAACATAATGCAGGAAGCGACGTTCCCCCATCCGGGGCCAGCCATGGTCCCGAAAAATCCCAGGCATATGCTGACGTCGAGGACAACCCACAGCAAATGACATGCAGCTGAATTGGACGCTTTGCAGTCGGCGACTGCTGGCCTGGGTAATAAGAACGGTCCATAAAATAACCAGCGGGACCTTTGCATACTCTTTTGGTTGGATATTAAAATAAACATGCACCAACGATGACCGAACTGCTATTGACATAAATTTCTAGATATTTTCGTTCTCTACAAAAATCTCTCTACAAAAAAATCTATACATTGTTTAAGAACGAGTTGGCATTTTCAAGTTGTACAGCTCAGGAAACATCCAAATCACATTTTAGTACCAACACATTTGCGTGCTAAGTAATCTCTTCCGCGTCCCAAATATTTGAAAACATGATTGAGCACCATATTCGATAATAACAAGAACAATAGCATGCAGCTATAAGTTGGCCATTTCCTAAATATGTCCGTCACAAGATAAAGAAGTCTCCTATCCAAATTTTTTTGTGGAAATGTACCAAAGCTAGTGCAATTATGATCTCATCAATGCTAGTTAAATAAACATAAACCACTGTTTTTCATCTATAGAACATACAGTGGGCGCGCAAAGTATGGAAAATCCGTGAGAACATGGTGTGTTATTTTTAACAATGCTGGTACACGATTTTTAATTATTAAAATACATATTTCTGTAAAAAATTTCCGCCCATCAATTGTTACTGAGTTATGACGTTATTGACACGTTTTATGGCAACCCCATTTTTTTTCTAACTTATTGTGGTAGATAATTTAATTGTCTAAATGGCTTCGACAATATTTTATGGCCTTATATAAACGCATTTCGAAAAACGAAAATTTAAATATTGATAACGCTCCTTCCCATCCGATTTTGAAGCATTAATAGCAAATCTTTAAGACGGCTCCATAAAAGAAATGTATAAAGACGCAATAACCTGACGTGATGCAACATTTGAGCTCAGTTCGCATTCAGCGCAAACAAATCAATTGAAAACGCCAATTCGATTTCCATAAACAAATAAAAGTTATCAATATTAACCTAATTTTTAACCGTTTTTTCTCGAAAATTTTGTTAAGTACGGCAATAAATTTTCTGGATTACCTTTAAGATAATTAATAGATCTATCAATATGAGCACAAAATATGGGGTTGCCAAAAAAGTGTCGGCGAGTGAACAGATCGCTGACCAAATAACATCCTGGCAAGTGCTTACGGACACAAAGGTGTTGAGCGATCATCACCTCATATCTTTCTCCTTCGCGGACAACCCGGCGCAGAGCTACAGAAATGACTACAGGCTGGACATTCTCTTCGCCTCGTATTGAGAACCTGAAAAGGGGATTCAGGGAGATGGCAACCCAGCCGACTGCTGAGTCACCAACAGCAAGAATAATAAGAGTCTGTGACATACATTTGCGGATGAAAAGCTATCAAAGTCACAACCAAAATACTGGTGGACCCAGGAGATTGCTGATGCACGGAAAAAATACATAACTTACATAAGGATGTTACATAGAACAAGAAGGAGTCAGGGCCCGATGAACCAGATTAAAGAGGCGAGGACTAACTATATAAAGGCTCGGAAGCAGCTCATAAATTTGAGAACAAAAAGGATAAGTGGGGAGCGCTGTGTGAGGAATTGGAGTACAGCGTGTGGGGAACGGCCTATCAAATATTAACGAAGAAGATCGGTCTTCGGTGTGGTGCTCAGATAGACGAAGAAACTGTGAACACCCAGTATGAGAAACTATTTCCGACAATCCCAGTGACCGACGAACCGTCGCAAGAGACCCATACAGCTGACGCTGCAGCCGATCCCTTTACAGCGGAAGCGCTAATGAGTTGCGCGAGGAGTAGGCTGGGTCGATTGCACGTTTTTTCGAGGGCCGAATTAATAGTGCGGAAAAGTTGCCTTACCACACCAGTAGTTCGCGTGTAAAATTTCATTCCAATCGGACAATATCTTGTGTTCGACACTTGGGCTTGAAGTTTCGAAAGTGCGACTAAAATCTTAAAAATACCGCTATAACGTCAAAACCGTAAATCTGACAACAAAAATGCTCAAATAAAACATGTTCATAATTTAACTACCTATCGAAATGGTATTAGGTATTATGCACGTAGGAGTGACAGTTTTCAAGATATGATCGCTAACGCGCCGCGCTGCAGCGCAAGGTGAAAATCTGTGTAGCTCTGAGCTAACCTGTATCGGTTACACAGAACCCACCACGTGGAGGTGGCTGCACCAACGGTTTCTCCCAAGCCCAACCCAACCAACTAACCATATGCTGAGCTTGTTTAGTCTGAGTCAAAGACTTGCTAAAATCTTTTTGTGTGCTGAAATTGGGTAACTGTTTCCTAGATTTTAGTGTCGATCTAATATGAGCATCCCGTGACTGACGGCCACATACTAATTTTGATGATTCCGTTTCCAACTTAACGGTTCTCTCCACAGCAACGTAAGGGAAATGCGGAAAATTCCTATTTATTGACTGTGTCTTGGGATAATTCGGTTATTAGTTGTTCGATTGAAACTCTGTGAAGAACGGGTGGCACAGTTATGGTAGTTGCCTGCCAGTCAATAATTTCATAGTACTCTGTTGTAGGCGAACAGACCGAGGCATGCAAGATGATGACCTTTTACGCGGAGATCATGAAGGCAAAATGTGATACAGAAAAGCAGTTTGGAGGAAGATTAGTGACACCGTGTTGAACCGTGCAGATACCGACCAACCAGACCAAAAGCGGAGGAAATGAGGGAGAAGTTTTGAGTCCCACACTCCCGGCCGAATTTCCAATTTCCACTCCCGGTTTCCAATTATCATCTTTAAAACGGCATCAGTAGGCTGGGGTTCGTAACAGCATTTCTCACACCCTACCGTAAAAAGGATCGTGAGGAGCACACGCGTTGAATATTACATAGATAATACATTTGTGGGAGAAGTGACAAAACATCCAATTTTATATAATCACCAGCTCCCAGCTATAGCAAAAGAAAGCCGAGGTAGAAAAGGCATTGATTCAAGTCGAAAGATATTAACTGCTAAAACGTAAATCAGTCTCTTGGACTTTATTTTCTCTTCGCCTATCTCCACGCTATTTCCTTCGATAATCTTGATTCCTTTGGCTATTGATGATTCTTCATCGAAAATACCATTCATTCGTCGAAGTATCATCTTCTCCCAAGCTGTGATCTTTGACTGGTTCCAAAAGTCTAATCGTTTGAGATCTTCTGAGGTGCATTCAACATGCATTCCAGCTACGGTTGATCTCAGCACACTTGCTTTGGACACTGGCGGTCGCCTTAAAGGTCGCCTTCTTGGAAATTGGTCTCATGCTTGCTACTCATACTAAAAATGTTCAAATTTTGAAATGATTTTTTATGACAAAAATCTAATACCTGTGGTTCCATTTCATTTTTTACTGAAAACAACAATACAACAATTAATATTGATATCCTCGAAAATAGGTAATTTTGTTTTCTTTTTATTCGAATGATACATCATACTTGTTTTGATTAGATTTTAATTTGAAATTAGATAAGCTCGGCCAAACATCGATACTCAAGCTGAAATTTATGGCTGTCTTAAGTAAATATGTAACACGAAAATGTCGCGCCAACGAAACTTGAGTCGCCACATGGGCGAAAAGAGGATCCTAGGAAATTTGGTCTATCCGCTATCCGAGTCGCGAATCTCCCACACTAAAACAAGTTTCGCCGTGTGCGAAGCGGCATAAGAGTAGCACGGCACACATTGTATACAGGGTATCAACTTCCGAGTCCTGAAAATTTATAGGAGAATTTAAAGATGCATCATATTTTATGATATTAAAACTAATAAATATGTAGTTAAAAGCTGGCTGTTTTCGATATATGTAGGGTTGCCATCATGGTCATTTTGTCCCGGAGACTTCGGGTTTGGCGACCATTCTCCAGGCTACGGGTTTTCAGTTAAATTCTCCGGGTTAACTAAACATAACTAAAGGTAAAATATGTTTTTTAATAATGATAAAATACACTAATTGTTATTCTAATCATACAGTTTTCAGCGATTTCCCTTAAAAAGGGATTTTTTTTACAAATTAAGAAGCACTCTCGTACTCTATAAACTTTGAAAGTAGCAATTGTAGCATTTCTAGATTTAGTCTTGTCTAGTATCTACAGTAGGAGTTCTGTAGCGGTACGACGAACGCAGAAGATTGTATCCTGCCTCGATGCTCATAGACTGAGACAAATCTAATATCAAAAATGGCTTTAAAAAAGACAGGTATTATTTAAAGGTAGGAGTTTTGCTTGTCTGAAATCAACATTCAAGAATGATACATTAATTAAGAAAATGATTTGAACATACGTTGATTATTTTACTATGTATGTTGTTCAGATGATAAGAAATGTCCCAACAATATGTTTGAGTTTGTCCAAGGCAGTTCACAGAATAGTATCATACTGGTCTGCCATAAGTCATAACACGGTATTTCTAAATCATGGAGATGACGACAGCTATACCTTTACTTGAAAATTTTATTACTAGTTGGACTATATATTTACAAAGACTGAGAGATATAGTTATTATTTTTAACTAGAGACACATTTATTATGGGGGTTTATACCAAACGCCAATACTGTCGGAATAAAATGAAAATTTAAAATTAGGCAAAGAATGTGTAGATAATTACTTCAAGCAAAAACACATGATCCCTTAAAAAAATGCTCTCAGTACCAAAATTAATGCTTGGTTTCGTCAAAAAATCAACAATAAGAGGCAGAAACGAAAGGAGGGAAAACTAGTAGACATTGCTGAACAAAAAATAATTTTTCTACTCCTATTGATGAATACATTCATTATCATGGTAATTAATGATAAGTGGCTCCTCATACCCCGCGAGTCGTGAGAAATATTTCATTTCTCACGGCTATAAAACCCAGCTCTGGATTTTTCATTTCCATCGTGTGTTGATATACTGCTTACCGACATTGTCAATGCATTGACAACGTCTCTGGGTGGATCTATCAATGCAAGGTTAACTCCTAGTTACAAAAATGTCGGGTCTTTCAGTGCAGTCTTTTTTTTTTTTACTTGTTTATTTTACGTCGGTCTAGTTCCGCAACTTAGGCCAATCACCGACGCTGAGGGCAGGGTACACACACCCAGGAATTTTGTCCTACTGAAGGAATTCCAACCTCCAGTAAGAGTTCTTTAACGTGCACGTCGCATAATGACAGCACACGGGGCCACCGGCTTTACTTCCTCATCCGATGGAAGGCGGCATGCAAAGGTATTTGTTCTCTGCCTAAAATACCAGGACAGTCGATTTTAGCCCGACCCGGGATTCGATCCCGGGTCTTCAGCGTAGATAGCAGCCGCTCTATCCTATACGCCATCGACCCCCTCAGTGCAGTCTTAACTTCTAGTTCGACGACTATAGGTTAAGGAGAGGTTGGCGATGGAAAAGCAATGTCGCCAATCATAGAAAAATAAGATCTTAGTAATTTTCTAGTGATATATAGCGCTTCACTGTCAGCTGTGTGGTTATCGCCATGTTACCGCATTTCTGTTTGAATTTCAAATCTTAGACATTTTCGTTGTTTACGAGTTTACATATTATGTTGTTTTCTGTAGATTTTTTTGTCTATAGACTAATACGCACATGTGATTGTATTATATCTCATTTGATAAGTTATATTATAATTATATTATGTTTATTATAATAATATACTTAACCTTGTGTTTATATTGATCTAACCTTACGTGGCAACCCGCAATAAAAATTGGTAAAAGATCTTTGAAGAATAACATTTAACAAAATCGATCATTTATGTTTTCACATTAGTAGATTAGTTAGAGTGCAGGTTAGTCCGGATTACCAAAAGTCTTCTGTATTTGCAATTAATACTCACCGTTACTCCTCCGTGTTCAATACTGTTGGATATCAATTAAGTGGCAGATAAGAGCACATTGTGAACCAAATACTTACCGAAGAAGGTTTATAGTTAGTTTCAGTTTAGTCACTTATTTTCCACATTTAAAAAATAAAACACCACAAGATTTATTTATTTATAACAGAAAATTTGTTTATTGTATAGTATGGGAAAATATTTGGGCAATATCTGTGTATACAATAATTATTTTGTATGCCAGTCCACTCGACTTCATGTCGTATAACGGTAACGTACAGATCTTGCGGAAAAACTTCTTCATTTGGTTGGAGGCAATGCCCAACCAATGTTGCAAGAGTTACTACCAAGATTGTAGTATCAGGCGTGACCTCAATGCAAAACAGGAAATATTTGCTTTAAGACCCCGTAAGACAATACTACAACGCAAAGTCAAGTTTCGTAATAATTTTGTTCGGAAGTAGGTTAGGCGAAAACTCTGAGCTTAGTCAGTTCCTACAATAAACGTAGTTTAATAAAAGTAAAAATTATTTACTTGTTTGTATTGCATATACCTGGAGACGCGTACCTATGTTTGTACGGTCTATTGTCCTTTTTAGACGAGGAACTGCTACTTAAAACCCACTGTAGTGTAGACTCGGAGAGTTAGCAGAAGCTTTTAATAGGGAACACAGCATGATTTCTAAAAAACAAACACCATTTAACACAAAACCATACAAATAAAAACTGAACTTAAATAATATCTGATGGACATTGTATACCTACTCTCATCGAGATAAAACCAAGCAGTTTCTTGTGATAGTCGAATTCGCAAGGATCGTCCAAAAGATTCATCACCATAGTAAATAAATAAAATCTCACAACATATGAAATGTAAGGTTAGAATATCCACTGCGCGATTCTACGCGCATCATTGTATGCACGCGCCACCGTAAACTATAGGAGTAAGCGCTTTAACTATCAAAAATTCTGGCGGTTAAAATTAACCACGATTTAAGTGGTAGTTAGTGTTAACCCGACCATTGATGAACCCGTAAACTCAAAGTTAAGAGTTAACCTAAATTAAACCCGTAGTTACTGTTTTAACCTTGCATTGATAGATCCACCGTAAATGACAAGCGCAACAAGCAATTTCAGTCAAAATCCTGTAAACCGTTATAGTGAAATGCAGCCGTCCCTATATGTATGTATACAATAAATGAATTTATAAAATTTCTTGCATTCTCGTAGAATATATATTGTATTCCTGGAATTGGATTCCCAGACTTTACCAACAGCAACAAAAGGAGAGAAATCCAAGGAACGGATCTCAACCCTGCAAGCAAACGCAACAAAAAGAAAAAACACACCAACCCCATGTTGATATTATTCGTCGTGTTGATAGCCAAATGCTGGCACATCATTACATGGCCCTTTGCTTCCCTTACGTTTGGGTATAGCAAGAAACAAGATCAGCCATTGGACAACTGTAGTTCGTTACGATCTACAACCCTTAACAATTCAAGTGGACGAAATTAACCAAGGATTCAAACAGCTAAAAGAACTTGTAACCAAAACGAATAACACGGTTATAATACAATCATTTCAGTCAGTCCTTCAAAACTCAGAGAACTTACTAAAACAACTAAACAGTGGAGAGAAACAATTAGTGCCTCTGATACGAAAACCGCGTGGAGCACTCAATTTTATTGGATCAATAATCAAGGCAATCTCAGGAAACTTGGATGCAGAAGACGCCGAAAAATATGACAAGGTAATACAGGAATTGGCAAACAACCAGGAAACAATAACAAAAAATGTAGCAGCCCAAATACACTTAGCACAGACAACTAAAGAAAACCTAAAGGCATTACAAGAAAATCAAGACAAGGTTAACACTCGTATTAATAATATTACACATTATTTAGAAAAGGAAAATACTAAACAAGATTCTTATAATCTATTGGATAAATTACACGCATCATTATATATTGCAACAAATTCTATTTTATCATTGATGGAACGTTTAACAGCAGCAAAACATTCGCAAAACTAGGAGCATATCACCCAACAATTATTCCCTCAGAAGAACTTATTCAAGAATTACAACTTATTCAAACTTCAATTTCAAATCTAGAAATACCTTTGAAGCCCACTATGGAAAATATCTACACTATAGAAAAGTCTATTTCAGTAAAAGCTTATATTAAGGGATACATACTTACCTTTCTTTTGGAAATCCCATTGGTAGAAACAACCACTTACCAGTATTATCAATTAATTCCTTTGCCTATAATAGAAAATTCCAGTTATCTAATCCTTAACATTCCCAAACCTTTCCTAGCGGAAAATAAGGATAGGTACATTAATGTTGCTACAGAATGTAAAGAAATTCAACAAGAAGAATTTCTGTGCGAAGCTACAAGCCGAGATGCAGCTGATCATCCCATTTGTGGACATCAGATAGTAAGACACCTGCCAATGACAGCATGTTCATACACCAAATGGTCCTCGCTAGAAGTCAAGATGATTCATCCCACCGAAAGCGAATGGATCCTCTTCCAGGCCAACTCAACAGCCGAGATCAAGTGCAACAACCGCCAAGATGTTGGTCTCTTACAAGGAAACGTATTCCTTCAACTGACACCTGAATGTTCTGTCCACCTAGGACACGAATATCTACAAACAACATCAAACGAAGCCCCTGATAGAGAATTTCAACTCAACCCGATCAATTTAACAATGATTAAAGAAGATCAACCCCACTGGAAGTTAGATGACCTTCGTCTCCAAGATTTGCAGATGACCGCCATCAACACTACGAAGACTGAATTAGCCCAATTGGACTTGCAACTTCAAGAGTTAGCCAAAGTTCAAGTAACTCATTTTTGGGGTTCCACAACGTCCGTCACCATCATGGTCCTGACAGCATTCGTCCTTATCGGGATTGGACTGTGGCACCTACGAAAAAGAAGTCTCCAACGGAAGAAGATAACAACCCAAGATGTGGAACAAGTTCCAAATCGTTGGGTCGCTCCAAGAGGGGAGGAGTTACCCCGTGCCCATGAGAGACAATACTGATATTGCATATTTATATTATATAAGCATTGCTTTCTTAATTGTAATCTCAGTTCAGTTCAGCATAACACACACGCATATAATCTGTATTGTCACTGCAGTCTATAATTAGAACTCAGCATATAATATACAGTGTATTTTTATTATACGTGAAATAAATTCGCTTTTTAAAAAACGTGCTTCTCATCCAAAAACGATAAGTCTAGATGTCATCGTTTTGTACACTACCTATATCTACATTTGACACCTAAGCGTTACTAAAAACTATGTGTCGAAGCCGCACATTTTGGTGGCGGCTGTTATTAATGTAAACTTATGTTCTTAACTTATAATTATTTTTTCCGGGTCAGCATAGGCACAATGATGGCAACCCTAGATGTAAGTATCTTTAGAGTCGATCTACCAGGTGTAGGTATAATCCGTAATTTCCACAATTAAAATTTTAATGTGCTGCCTCCTATTAGCTAAAACATTTGTTTTGCCGTAGTAATAACAGCTTAGTCTGGTATTTATACCAATATTTAATTATACCATGTCATAACGTGTACTGTAAGATCGGCCCTTAGTAGAAAAACGGTTTTATAAATGCTATATAAATTGTTTTTTTATGAGATTTTTCCAAAAATATTTGTCTTTAACGCGTAGATGTGAACACAGTATCACAAGTTTTATTACAATTACACGAAAAGGTGCGTTTTACATAGGACACTTCTTAATCTTCTGAAGGGCATATCTCCGAAATTGTTAACTTGTAACTGTTCTTATTATACAATATGATGCTCAATCATGTCGTCAATCACTGTCGGCCGATTAATACAAAGCAAGATGTGGACACATTTGTTGAACACATCATGTACCTCATCATGCACATTATCATGTACATCATCATAGTACATCTCGGAAACTGCTAGACCTACGACGTCGGTTAAATGAGACAAGAGGTACGAAATGTCGACCATTTTTAGAACGGGTTTTGCTTTTGAAAAATTTTGGGTGGATCACAAGATATTACGGTAAGTTCTTGAACTATTGCAATTAATAGGAATAGAATACTCAAGTCTTACATGAAAGCATACTCAATGTGAGATTTTTTTTCGCCAGCTTTGGCTGGGCGGTATTCTAATTTTGTATTTCTTATGGACGGCATATTGAATTATTACAGACTTAAATAGAATGTTGAAAATGTTTTACAACCATGTATAACTTGTTTATAAAATTATCCCAAAAAATGCCATTAAGCCAGATCACCCGACTTTTTTATTGGGGTTTCCTGAAAGACAAATTCAATATAGGGTCCATAAGAAAATAAATACATATTGCCAAGCTAATGATGACGGACATTAAGAGAAAGTTGTTATGCATAAATTTAGTTGATTTAGGTACCAAGCCGTTTTCATATCTTTAACACAACTCGAATGATGTTGGCAAATAGCCAAATATCCAAATATCTAATAAACAGATAGCTTACAAATGACTTGACCCCCATATTTTGTTCACCAACTTGAAGTTTCACATCTCCCGTCCATAAATTACATTCCTCAGATTCTATTTTTACATTAGGATAGAAATTGTAAATATTAAATAGAATATCGATCTAAATATATAAATTGTTGTCTTGTGCGAGTTATTCAAGCGACTAAGTAATAAAGTTAGCTTTATGCATTTTATGTGACGAATTATGCAGAAGGGAAAATAAATTCTAATAGCACATAAAAAATCAATGCACATCTAAATGCTGATCAAGAATAAAATGTTGAAAGTGAAATCTCTTTGAATAAAAGGCTAATTGGTTTTATAATTGTTTTATACATCTTTACGTTCTTTACGTTCTTTACGTTCGACTGGGGAGAGTCTGAACTAGGCTGACTTAAAAATAAAATATATACAGGGTGTTTACGGTCTTGTGATTTTATTTTCAAGGTGTGATAAAACATCCTAAAAGAAAGCCATTAACGTAAAAGTGTCTTAAGAACAGTTGCATAATTAGAGAGATATTACTGCTACTTTTTTTTGATTTATTTTTAGGGGGTGATTAAACACCTTGAAAAAAAGTTATTAAAGCTAAAACGATTGATCAACCACTTGTACAAAGTAAATCTAAATTCAAACGATTATAAGTTATTATTGAATTTTTTACTAAGTTGGCTGATGTCGCGCTGTTTCATCAGTTGTTACGGCTCGTTTGGTTTAACATAAATTCTCCCGAATCAATTCTAATAAGGAAAGTAAAAAATGGTCCTTCGCGCCAATAGTGAATACGTTGACATGTTGTTAATTTATGGGGAAGTACGCCAGAATTCTGGTGCTGCCAGTCGATTGTATGCTGTGCGGTTTCCTAACAGATCAACAGATATGCCACAAAAATTTACCGCTCTACTAATCCGTGCACGAGAAACTGGTGTACTGCAAACACGTGAAGGTCGGGATAGTGGACCTGGCCGACCCCGATGAATTTTGGATTCCGAAGAACAAATCTTAAATCTTGTTGAAGATTCTTCTAGTAGTACTCGACAAATATCTCGCCAAGTAGATGTCTCAAATCGAATTGTCAGGCGAACACTGCGCGAGGATCAATTGTATCCTTACCACCTACAAAAAGTACAGGCTTTGCAACATGACGATCATCCTTTACGTTTACAATTTTTCTTCCATTGTATTTGCTACTGATGAAACAACGTTTACACGTAACGGCATAAATAACTGTCACAATACTCATATCTGGGCTGTCGAAAATCCACATGCTGTTCGTCGTAATCATTTCCAGCACAAATTTTCGATAAACGTTTGGGCCAGACTGTTGCCAAATCGATTGACTGGAAATGATTATCTCTTTTTTTGGCAAAATCATTTGATGGAACTATTGGACTGGAACTGACATTTGACGTGACACCATACGTAATGAACCGCGTGTCAGTGATATTCGATTAATTACCTTTTCGATTGTGTTGTTTGTGATTGTTTAAATATACTTCGACATTGAAGTATTTTACTATTTTGACTGCCGGTTTCCGACAAATGCCGCATGTCCACACTTTAGACGTTTGCACTGATGACGAACACCCGTTCGAAACCGGTCTGCAAGATCTCTCATCAACAAACCCACAGCGTTTTATTTTGAATATACTTAGTTGATGACAAAATGGAGGCTTTTCTAGCAAATTTATTGGAGGAAGGTCCTTTGAATGTACGTCGGCAAATGTGGTTTCTTCAAGATGGCGCACCGCCACATTTTAATCGTTTAGTCCATGACGTGTTTGAAACTAAGTGGATTGGTCGAGGTGGACCTGTTCTATGGCCTCCTCGGTCACCCGACTTTAATCCCCTGGATTTATACTTATGGGGCGTTATGAAAACCATGGTATACACCAACTAAATAATTGATCTAGAAAGAAATAATAAATACCTATGTTACCAATTTTGATCATTTGAAGCAGTAAACAATAAAGTTGTTATGATTATTATTATTAAAATTGTATAACACCAAGAAAAAATAGATATATATCTGCTTTTAAATGGTCAATCAAAATACAATTTAAAGATAAATTGTTACCTACTTTTAAATAAGTTCATAGAGTAAATTAGTCATATTACGGTATGTAGGTATCATTTATTTTATTTTCAGTTAATCGCCTTTCTTGTTTTGTATTTTCAATAAATACGATTTTCTAAACATCAAAAAATATATCGATAAGTAGTCATTTGTTATCACCAGACAGCTACAATTTGTTCGTTTAATTATTTTATTCGTCTAGATGGCTATGAATAGATTAAAATCGTCGAAAATGGTCAAATAAACACTAATTAAATCGATGTTTTGACTAATAATACAAGAGATGCAGGATGCCATTTAAAATGTAAAAACTGATGTTATTTCCGAGAAAAGGCGAAAGACATTGGTTTGCGCTCTAATAAAACCGTGACATGACTCAGTATCTTCTCAAAAGAAGTGTTATAACCTTATAACTTAACTAATTTAATATTCCAAATGTAAAAATATTGGTTTAACTTTGGAGCAGTATCACAACGAAATGAAACCGATTTGCGTATACATAGATAAGTTTAGTTAAGTCGTCACAACACCCTAACACCTCTATACGTGTTAGGGTGGATCGAACAAAATAAATAAATAAATTAAAGTTGATTAACATCTTCCGTTCGTGCATCGTGCTTAAAGTTAATGACAAACGGCAAAAATCGTGCCTTTTTTGTACACTGAACACTCCGTTTTTTATGCTTATTTTTTCGTTTAAGTAACGTATAAATTACAATCTGCTCAATAATCTAATATTTTGCCTTGAAGCAAACGAAAATTGTTCGTTAATTTTTTCCAAAACCTTGCGCTAAGGAAAAGAATAGATTATTTATCAGGATTTAATTTATTTACGTTACTTAAACCATAAAATTAGCATAAAAACCTAAAAAGAAAGCTAAGAGCTACGGTGTCGGTTAGATAGGACAAAAGTTGCGTAAATGTGGACCATTTTCATTACTGTCTTTACATATCAAAAAAAATCACGGAAAAAGTAAAAACTGTCAATTTATTTTTTTCTTGAATAACTACGCTATTACGATAAATAGACAGTACAAATTTGGTAGTGCGATATAAGAGCATACTCTGAATTCACTTTTGTTATAAGAAAGTATGTTATACGTCCGTTTTACCTGGGCGATATTCAACTTTTTTATTTGGACGCCATATTGAATCTTTACAGATTATGATTAATAAAATATTGAAAATTCCTTACAACCATGTATAACACGTGTATGAAATTATAACAAAATACCTTAATTTCCCATTAGGTGACCATGCAGGTCGCCAGACCAAACCCCCGTGGATATTTTTCTATGGGGTTACATACAAACTAGCGACCATGTGACGCACACTGATACTGTGTAGGGGCTTCAGACGGCAGTGGTGAAGACTATTAAGGACATACTTTTTCAATAATTATTAATTATTGTTGAGAACAAATAATAGTCATGTACGTAAGGTCCCACTGCCACATGATAATTACAGATTTGAATGGAATAACGAAAGTTAGTAGTTCTATAAAGTATTCCTAAAAGCCCTCTCCACAACTCCCTGCACTGTATTATAGTTTCTTACACCATTTTTCCAGTTGGAAAAGTTAAACTTTTTTTTAGTAAAAAAAACAACTGGAAAAATTACACGTTAGCATTCATAAATCCCCAAGGAAAAATCCATGGGGTTAAGTTGGGTGCTCTAGCTGGCCACCTTTGGCATTTCTTGTGATAATTTCAAAACCGATTTATGCATGGTTGTAAAGCATTTGCAATATTCTATTTAAATGTGTAAACATTCGATATGGCGTCCATAAGATATAGAAAAGGTGCACATTGTCCTGCCAAAGCTGGCAAATAAAAACTTTTTCGAACATCAAAAATGACTTCAGAGTATGCTCTTATGTACCTAAGAATAAAAAATTACAAATTTCTATTCATGCTAATAGCGAAGTTATTCAAGAGAAAAGAAAATGACAGTTTTTACTTTTTCGTTTAGTGATTTAGTGATTTAGTGATTCATGCAAAAATTTTGAAATGTAAAAACTGCTTTGAAAATGGTCCACATTTACACAACTTTTGTCCCACTTTAACCGAGAGATGGGAGGGAAATAGAACGTACAGTTTACATCAACCTTCAACCGGGGTTTTGTCTAATCTTGAACAGTACATGAATTGTAGAGATTATATTGGATAAATCACTTTGGTTGTATTCAAATGGACTCTGTGATATTAGTTTTATGGCTGTAGTATTTTACATCCCGTCATATTTTTATTATTCGAAAATATGGACAGATCATATAAATATGTACGGATGGGAGTAACGCTTATGGCACCGATTTACGAGCAACCCTTTAAAGTTTAAAATAAACATCCCATCAGCCATTTAACTAGGTATTGTTCGTTGATGAGGCGTCTCAACTTGACGAGCATTTTAATTCTGCACGTTATAATGCTACGCACAGTCATAATATATTTATACCGCAATATACCCGTACAAGCTGTTTATAATTCATAGTGCGAATGATCAAACATCCTCGACCATTTAAGAATAATTACACGAAAGAATTACATAAACAAGAAGAGTACTTATGGTTTGTTATCATGAAGTGACTTCGCCACAACTTGACGTCAGTGGGCAGTGCGTATTCCAAATTTAACGACTTTCCGTCGTGACAAATAAGTCCGAGTACTCGCCATTTTTGCATCAAGCGGTAAAAACTATTAGTGCGATAATAAGCTTTTTAATTGAGACCTTAGTAACTGCAACAGGGAAAAAAATACAAGATTGAATCAAAGAAACTGTAATAAACTGAGTTTATGCTCAAGTTATTTTCGTTTTCTTTTCTTCTCTGAGCCGTTGTGGCAATATTTTATTGCATTATATGATCATATGTGTATATGTTTGTGTTCGTTTGAATAAACGCTCTCCTTTTTTTATAATTTTATCATTTTAACGTTATCCAGTGTATCAAGTCATATCAAGTTGTTTTAAGTAGCGACGCCGACGGGCAGATCTCAAATTGTGGCAGCTATTGGAAGAATAGAAGAATTACACGTGCAAAAATTGGTCATCGTACGTAACACGTGTCCGCCAATACTTCAAGACGAACGATGGGAATCACGAATTGCAGGCGATATCGCAGGCTAAACGACAGGTTTAAGGAAATTCGTGAAAAGCTGCGGTTTTGCGACTAATCTGAGAATATCCGCTAATAGGGCCCCCTTCTGCGCTAGTCGCACGGAGAATTGACAACATGGAGCTGTGCATTGAGGCTAGCGCTATAGCTATTGGTATAGCTACTAGTATACTCTTCTGTGGCTAGGGGTTTCCCGGGATTACGGGATCCCGACAAATAATGAGCTTTTTCGATATCCCGGGATTATAAATCCAAACCCCGGGATCCCAAAAAAGCTAAATCTAAATTGTTTTCTTATTTCTGTATTAATTGGCGAAATTTGGGCACTTATCTACAATAAATCAATTGCGCTGCTATTTTTAAGTATAAACTTCAGTCTATAACAGCACTCTTGCTGATTGAATTAAGTATCAAGCATAAAATGTTCGTTTACACCAACATGTTGCTATAATAGGAAGAATAGATTTTGCAAGAAGTAGGTATACTTCAATATGTAGGCAAACATGAACCTTTTCAACTTGCTTAAGTTGAAAAGGTTACTATTTCTTTAGTTACTATACCCTCAACAACAAATACAAGTATTTAAAACAGAAAAACAACATAGAAGTAAAAATAAAAAATTATGTGGCGGATTTCCTTACCTGTATTCAGTAATGTACTACAGAATATAAAATTAGTAAATAGGTAATAAAATACAGCGAAAAAGTTTTTCCAGTTTAAGGATTTTATCTTAGGCTTCGTTCTGAAAACATCGCAACTACAAAACAAAATGTTGTGATTCGATGTTTTTCTGTCGGGGTCCGTGTCAACGCCGAGGTTTACGTATTATCGTATTAAGCTTTTGGAGCCTACGATGAGCTGATCACACGTAACAGCCGAAATATCGGCATTATCATATCTGACAATTATCGCATTTTTCGGTTAGCGGAAAAGTTATAATGTTTCGGCTGAAATTATACCTAGATGAAAAAACTATTATTTTATTATGAGTTTGGCTAGCGGTATTATATTTGAACAAAGAGAAAGATGTGGAAGAAAAACTCATATTTATCTTGATCTTAAGTTAAAAAAACGTAAATATCTAGGTACCAATAATCTCGAGTTTGTGATGAGCCGTGACAGCGGTAATATGATCACTTTTGACATTTCTTCATCGCACAATTATCGCCTTTTTTGGCTTTTTTTGTGGCAAAGTTTTGTGAAAAAGTCTTAAATAAAAATTTACTTTTATAATGTGAATTGGGCTGCTTGAACCTTATTTGAGAAAACCGAAAGACGTAATATTAGTATATATGTTACGGCTAAAATGGATACTTGGCTAGTTTCAAAACTAACTAGCTATTTTGCAAACTAACTAAAAGTACCGTTATTTTGAAGGATTTTGCCCTATGTTGCAAAATAGCGGGTAAACAGCAGCTAGTTTACAAACTACTTGGTTAGTATGCAAACTATATATTCGTTTAGGTTAATGTCGTTATTATATACTCTTGTTTTAATATTAACCCAGTATTTTAGATAGTTTGTATAACAAGCATTTATGATGTTGGGTAATATGATAACATTAATAGTTTTAGTCACCCAAAATATCAAGATTCCTGGCTAGTTTATAAACTGAATGGACTGCCTGTAACATTAGTTTACTTCCACTGTAAGCGTGATGTTATACAGAAAGCAGAAGGTTGTCGTAGCAACTTTTCTCGCGCAATGATATTTGTAATCAGTAATGTTTGTCAATTGAAGATGTGAAGGATACAGAAATTACCCTTCGGGCTGCAGTTGGGTGTACTTCAGTCTCGGGTTACGTTACGTTAGGTGTCAATGTACCAAAAGGTGTATCAACAAGAAATGTAAATGTGTAAGCTCTGTATTAACATGATACAGTAAATGCCACCAAAGCAAAAACTGCGCTAATAAATAAATCTTGTTAGTTTTATTTTTAAATAAAGTTTAAAAATACAATTGAAATGTATCATATTGCTATGAACCTAAGCTACCTACCCACAGATTGTACATTAATAAAACACTGAAATAAGTTTTGTAAACTACCTGGTAAGTATTCAAACTAGCGGCTATTTTAGTAAACTTATATAAAATCACCATTTTGACAAGATTTTGTAAACAGTTTGCATACTAACCAGCTAGTTTGTAAACTGGCGAATGTTTACCCGCTATTTTGCGAGAATGAGCGAATTCCTTCAAAATAACAGCGCATTTAGTTAGTTTGCAAAATAGCTAGTTAGTTTTGAAACTAGCGAAGTATCCATTTTAACCGTAACATATATAATAAAAAGCTATTCAAAGTCTGATGTCTGTTTTTATTTTGGTATCTTGCAGATCGGAATTTTGGGTTACCCCGTCTTCAGTGCAAACGTCTAATTGTACAATTTTTCAAAAAATATATCTTTAAACTTCAATAAGTTATATCTAGTGTCGCGTCAAACGTTGATATGGTTAACGGTTCCCGTTCCTTCTTATACTATCTACTCTGCCTGCTGCACACGTCGGGTGTGAATATATTTGCAGAAAATGTTGAAGCAGGTAGTAACCCTCAGGTGATCCTTGTTTTTTGTTATTGTTCGTCTCAGGTTAGTTAATAAAATTATTTGTTGCTGCACACGTCGGGTGTGAACAGAGTTAGCACGTTAGGGCTAATCTCGGTTGACATGAATCAGCATCTCATCTTGGGGAACGCTATTTTACATTGGTAGCGTATATTGCTGTGCACGTCCGGCGCAAACAGAGTCATATAATAATGAGTTGGGTTCCAGCTGGTTAAAATTGTTGGTGAATTACGTTTCCAATTAAGAGCTGCGTGCAAAAGCGTCTGATGTAAGCAGTGACTGTCAACTGGAAAATATTAGCATTTTTTATGACAAAAATTGAATATTTAATATTCTCAGAACTTGCACTCAATAACAATACATAACGCCTTCACTTGGAAACGCGTTTAGAACTGTATCTTAAAGTCATTATAGTTATTTTTTGTAAATAACAACCGTTTTATTTAAAATGCAAATAGTTAGTCTACTTGCACAATAAACATTCATGACGTATGAATTCTAAAATTCTCTAATATTATCTTAAAGACAAAAATATGTCAAAATGTTTTATTGGCATCAATTAGAAAATTTGAAAATTTGTCTCGATCAAACAACTTTTGCCGTGACTCTTCTTGAAACGTTGTACAAAATTGTAAAATATTTGAGCAAATTTAAGATGCAAGTTATTATCTAATAAAGTTTAAATTTTGTTTATTAGTAATGGTTACTACGCACACTTTGACGCCTTTTACCCTTTTCAAGCGTCAATTTTGATTCTGTACTTGTAAGGTAAACTTTGAAAGCGTTGATGAAGTTACCGGGTAAAAATATTGTCCAATAAAGTATATTTTAGACGTTTCTTACTGATGGCGTTTTGATCCGGCAATTTTCGGGATTACAAAATCTTTAATCCCGAAATCCCGGGAACAGTATATTGTTCGGTATTGGAAGTCCTAATTGAAGCCCAGCGAAAACCGGTAAAGTGGGGGGATCGCACACTATTTTCGATCACGGTATGCTCGAAATATTCACCGAGTGCATGCGAATACTTTTTCGTTTGATTGCAACACCCGGGTATATCCCAGCGAATCCTGGATTGGTACGGCGAATTTTACGGTTTTGTCGATTTGTACGTTTTAAACAGGCAAAATTGATAAATGTAATGTAATAAATGAATATTAATTATAATGGTATAATTGCAAACATTAGTTTTAGTTACAAAAATATTTTTTTAAATATATAGTCTGTATATATTATATATACTTCTGAAAAGTTTACAGGAAAAAAATCAAGTATAAGTTGTAGAAAAGGACTATAAGCTTATTAGCTAATAAGTACGAAATGCTTTTGAATATATAGGGTGTTTAATTTGTAAGGAGCAGACCAAATTTGTTTTAAAACTGACGACCCGTTAATTTTCTCTCAGGTTTTAATATTCTATTCAATTACAAATTGATCAGTTATTCGTTTGAAAGTTATAGGACAAAAAAGAGTGATATGATGAAACAGTAGTTAATAATTAAATGTTATTTTTGCTTGTATATAGTTTTGTTTTATTTTTAATAATTAAAATATTATTTTAATTCTATTTCTTTTTTTTGTGAAATAATCAATATAGGACTATTTTTAATCGTTCTTAATACTTTCTTTTTGTATTGTAATTCATTCAATACAAACTCTTCATGCATTTAAACACTATATGAAAAACCAATTCATAAATAATTATTTCTAGGTGACACAAATACTGCAATATCTTTTTTTTTTCAATGTAAATTTAAAACCTTTAACAATGACGCTATGTGTTTATTTTATAAATTTTTGCAAAATATTAAATAGTGTACAAAACTGTTACAATATTAACATAATAACATAATGTAATCAATACAAACAATAATTAATTAGTTATAAATTAATTGACCTACAATATGACCAATGATAGAAAGATATGCAACATTCACTGATTAACAATTTAATAAGTAAAATAGTGTTATTCGACAATTATAGCAAAAATTATGATTCTCCTTGATATCTTATTTACTAGGATTTACGAGTTACTGAGTTTAGTCATGGAACTGCTAAATATGAAGTTTTGTCCCGATACCTTTAGTAGTTTCTTTGGAATCGTCGCCACAAAAAAAAACGGGTACACACGTACATTCACAGTTTTTTTCTACCTTGGTCAAAAGTATTCAAGGGACCCAAAAGAATATATACTGAATACTGATTTCAGCTCTGAAGAAGCGAGCAATATGGTTGGCGAAACGTTAGCATTTACGAATCTTGACACACGGCATAACCCGGAAGTATATTATTTTCTAAATGATTCTGGCCGTGAAAGCCTACGTACTTACTTAAGACATACCTACTTATTTGACGATACTCTTTTTGGTTCTATAACTCAAACGCAACAAATACAACAAATTTTTATCGGGGTTTTGCTGAATTGTTCATACTTGAATAACTCACGTGTAAAATGCCGATTAAATATTGTTAAATAAATTTTCAGTTATAATAACAATTATATTAGTTCTTAGCTATGCATTCGTTTAATTCTCACAATGGTAAATCTTGCTTTTTTTAGCAATTATAACTTAACAAATAAATTTAATATATGACATCCATCCTGCACACTTACGTACTTAGTGTAGTGGAATATAGCAATGGTTGTTTTGTGAATGTCGAGTTTATTTAAATTACAGGCGATCGATTACGGTGTTTGAAAAAACATCGTCAAGCCAATCTGGAAATTATTAAAAACAATAAGTACACATAAAAGAATATGGTGCGAAATAAGCAAACATGGAGCAGCGATGACATGTGTTGTGATCATTTATTGAAAATGTCGAAAAGATAGCGTTAGTTAAATTCAGTAAATTCGTTAATGATATTGTGGCCATGCTCGCCGTGTTTTGTTTTATCTCATATATCTTGTAATAGTCCATTCTTTTTGATATTGTTGGTTTTTGAATGTTGATTGTATGGTTATGTTCAACAAGGTTTATTAAATGTTGATGTTTTTGGCTTCGTGTGTTAAATCTAGTCTTTAAGTAGCGGCCCGCTTGTCCAATATAATGTGCATCACAATCAGCACAACTCAATTTATAAATGCCGCTTTTTTTCAAATGTTGGTAGGTACATGGTCTGCACTATTAATTAGCGTTTTTTTTTCTACGGTGTTTCTAGTAGTTAATGTTGTGGTAATGTCATATTTATTGGCAGGTGTTTTTAAAAGTTCATGCATTTCGGGGTGGAAAGGAATACAAGTATACTTTTCTTTTTTAACAATATTACTGTATATTTTCTTAATTAGGTGTTTACCCTTGATCGAGTAGTATGAAGATTCTATCTCTTTGGACTTGAAGCCATTCTTACTATCGATTGGTAAAATGTCAGATATTCCTAATCGAAGTCTTGCAAGAAGGCGGGGTAGTTATTAATCTATTGATTGAATGATGAAATGACATTGATTTTATGTATATTTTCAAACACAGAACACGTTATCAATACATCTGCCTCAATATGGGATGTGCTTTTGCAATCAGGTAATTTAAATATATCACTCTCTAAATGATTTACAAGCATACGTATTAGCCAGCAAACCACTGATAAAACAGCCCACGGCAAGACTTTGTTTAATAAAAATGTTGTTAGACTGGAAAATGTTAACGTTAACTGTCGCAACAGTTTTGCCCACCTCTCTAGTAGAACGATCACCTAATATACTATCTACGGAATGCATTATCACAGACCTATTACAGGGTTTATTCCGGAAGCAGTCTCCGCTGACGAGTAGCTATTCCTCAGCCTCGCAAGGTGATAAATCAAACACAATTTTTACACTAACTCTATGGATTATGCTGATATTGCAAACAACGTTTGCGGTGAAGTGATCCCAGACCACCTCCAAGGATTGAGCAAGACGGAAGTCAGTTACGTGGCTCAAACAAGAAAACAATCGATACTCTTTCCTTAATTGAGGAAAACAATATCCAACACAAATAGTGTCCTTCGACATCAAACACGGTACAGAACCCCTCCAAAATGCGTTAAAACGTGGGAGCTATCCTCAAATAACCGGCATCGAAACAAGCGTAGCAGATAGATAACTCACGATAATTCCATTTCGCAGCAGCAACTTTCAGGGAAAGAATCAAAATCCTAATCTAAAGGGAAATGAAATATCCCCCCCCCCATAGAAACAAATAAAAAAGGTTGATTTGTAAACAAGTCTTAAGAAAAACGAATTACCTGAACAAACAAGAAAGAATTCTCTGGAAAATTCGTAATCAAATTGACGAGTTGTGGAAAATTTGCCACTCACGCAGAAGTAAAAATCATAACTAAAGTTATTCGAGTGTTCGTTGAAAGATTGGGCGATTGGTCTTTATCTATATTGTTGAACACGCAAACATTGCAGTCTTCGTTTCTGACTGGATCTGAGACATTAATATGTGTTTACTAATTGGAATTTTTCTATAATGCGCTCTGTGTGAGATGTAGAGTTCTGAGTATTGTTAAACATTCTTTTAGTTATAACGTCACTGCTATACTGTTAGTTTTAGACTGCTATAAATTCCAAAACATGAAATTTTGCTTGAGAGATTTATATTATAATACTAATATGTGTTACTTATACAGGATGTCTCACGGAACTGGTACATTAGAAGTTTCTCATGTTCTACTATTCCTGCAAACTTGACATTTTGGAATTGGAATTTACTCGATCGGAGCTGTTCAGCTAAAATTTTCTTAAGTTAGCTGTCACGTCCGGTAACCGGAAGTCGGTACCACTTTGTTATTTTAAATAGAATGAAATAATTTTTATTTTATTTTTGCCTTCTACGTATCAAAATACATAATTTCTAATATGGTTCCCCATACCTTAATGTAATTTTCGCGGTTACGTTTAAAATTTAATATCTCGGTTATTATTGAAACTATAAGTTTAATGATTGGTGGTCCAAAACTAGAAACAACCAAATAAGACGGTGTTTAGTTCATCATGATATCTTATACAGATGTTCAAAATTTACAACACAATAACTGAATTTTCAAACGTATAAAACACACTTTTACAAATGGAACACTCTGTATACCGATACGCCATTCGATCAATCAGTATTAGGATTCCCTATATCCACTTTTAATAGTTTTTGAGATATTGTCAGCTTTTCTTTAAATCCATTTTGAATACTCCCTATTAATAATGGGGGACGAAATAAGAAACGAAATTTACAACAAAAATTTAAATAGTGATAGATATTTAGAAGTTTCGCGTGGATGTGTGAACAATTTTTGCGAAACTCTTCCCCTCAATGTTTTACGCGACTGCTTTTATAAAATGGACGATGCACCGGTTCATTCTTCGCATGAGGTATCCATGTTTGACGATAGGTGGTTCGGAAATAGGAGACCCTGGCGGTGGTTACCAAGCTCACCAGATTTCACACAATTAGGCTTTTATTTCTGGGGTCATGTGAAAAGTCAGGTCTATTCCACACCAGTTAATACTCGAGAAGAATTGACTAACAGAGTTAGAGCCGCCATTAATGGACTTCAGCGACAACAAATCCGAAGAGCGACGATGACAGAAGTACAGCGAAGAGTTTTAAAATGTCTGGAGCAGAACGGGCAGCATTTCGAACAACATAATTAAGTTTTAATTTAAGTTAGATATCCCAAATATACTATTTTAGTTTTAACAAACCTTTTCAACATTTTTCTGTTTTACTGCTGTTCCAAAGTTGTTACATTCCTATAAATGAAGGATAAATCGTTTTGTATTTAGTTTGCATTCTTTTATACTGACAATATTTCAAAAGCTGTGTCAAATTTGGAACCTGTATAAGATATCATGATGAAGTAAACATCGTCTTATTTGGTTATGTTTCTAGTTTTGGACTACCAATCAGGAAACTTCTAGTTTCAATAATAACCGAGATATTCAATTTTAAACGTAACCGCGATAATCACAAAAAAAAATCTGATGTGGCCAGGCACATGACTTTATCATACAACATATAAAATTAATAGTTTAGCTGCACGAGAATCTATTTTATTGAGATAAATTGTAGGTATTATCAAAGCATCAGCATTTCACACTACCTACACGACGTCATTAGAATAATAGTTATTTATGTCACAAGTGCCGAAAGTACGGAATAGCGCGACGAGCGATGATGCGGCGCGTCACCGAAGGCGGAGCGTCACCGAAGGCGGAGCGTCGCCGTCGCACGTGAGCGAGTCGCGCTATCTAGTTTTTAGCAGGAGCGACATCAACGTTTGTTGTGTTGGTTTTTGAGAAACATGTACTTAAAAAAATAAAAATAAAAATGGTTATATTTCTCTATAGGCAATGTTAGGTTGGTACCACTTTGCCGAAACGTCAAGTTTAAAAAGCTAATTCAAATTCTGCCAGATTTATATTTGTTCATGACACTGTAGATGTCACAT